>LPNX010620035.1:350229-369927 GCA_001517045.1 Pseudotsuga menziesii | reverse complement strand
ATGTGCAAGTTGTCAATTGCCTATCCATAGAGGTCAAACTTGCCATTATTGACTCATGGAGCACTTGGGAAAGCCTTAGGAATCAAATATGCTTTATTCCTGGCCTCCTAGGAGCCCTTCTGCTTTTTCTTCTTTATTGCCTGCTTTTTCAGTGTTTTAAGGCACATAGGAAAGCAAGACTAGGTGAGGTGAATCAGCTTTGTTGCCTCTTCCTCCTCCACTCTTTCCTCCATGCAAAAGCATGTATGAGCTGCCATTTGACCACTCTTTAGCTTGCCCATGCACCCTTGCTAATTCGTGGGGTCCTTGATAGATTTGGGATCAACTTTTTACACCTATGGGGGATTTGCCTATTTTGGGTAAGCCTGCTTTATGCTAGATTTGGATGCTTCCTTATGCATTCGATTTGCTCATGTATTCTATATATTCAGCAGCCTATGTTATTACAGGGTTGGCTATTGTACACTCAGTTAATATAATTTTGTGTTACAGCTCCATATTCAGTCTCCATTGTTGATAATTTGCATGATCAATTGTTAATTGCTGTGAGTGAAATTAATATACTACAGGACTAAATTTATACAAGTCGCGCATCTGTTTCTTAACATTAAAACATAAAAAAATCGCCTTTTGAGTTAGTTTGGGTAGTTATACAACTAACTCCTTCAGTTGTAACCACTTTGGCTTCGCCCCTAACTCTTCTTCATCATATAAATAGAGGTAGGGAGGTCCATGAAATGGGACTTGGAATTTCTGCATTGTTATGCTGGAGGAATGGGGACTTGAATTTCTGCATTGTTATGCTGGAGGAATGGGGACTTGAATTTCTGCATTGTTATGCTGGAGGAATGGGGACTCTCTTTGCCCATACCTTTGCCCTGGAGGTCTTCCCCTTGTGTTGCAGAGCTTGGAGGCTGAGTTCATTGGAGAAGAGAAACAGTAGATCCAGATCAAGGTTTCGTGAGGTGCCAACTTGAAGAGAAGGTATACTTGTACTTGTTTTCAAGATTAATAAAGATGTGATGTCCTTATTCTTCCCAAATCATTGTTCAATGTGTGATTGAATCTCTGTTTCTGATCATATGATGATGTTATTCAGATCATTTGTTTATGTTTATTTGATTATCATTGTCTTATATGTGGTCATAATGGTTTGAGGAAGGTATAACTTGTTTTGCAGGTTTCTTGGAGCGAGAGGAGCAAGAAGAGGATTGAAGAGAAAGCTTGGACCAGCCTTCAGTTAATTAGGTGTGGATCTTTCTCATCTCTGAAACTTGCTGTTATATGCTTGCTGAACATTGTGCATCTCTCTTTCAACCCTAGTACGTTGATGGCCTCTTAAACCCTAGCCATAGGACACTTTCCTTTACAACAATGATGATTCATATAAAACTCTTAGTGAATTCCTAGAGGGTTTTAAGAAGAAATGGAGAGAAAACAAAGAACCAAGACATCTGCTTGCTGCCCTTCATAACATTAAGAAGATGAAGAATGAAACCATGGATGAATTTAACACTAAGTTTAGGCATGTGGTTGTGGACCTCCCTAACAAAATCAAGCCAAAGGATGCCTCCATCCTCATATCTTACATCGAAGCTTTCACTAGTGATTTGAGGTACCAGTTAAGAGACAAAGAGCCGACCAATCTAAAAACTACTCAGGAATTGGCCGAGAAAATAGAAAAGAATATGCAATCTTCAGGAAATTTCAACATTCCAGGTTACACTAGGGAAAACACTTCATACAGCAAAGAAAAGGGGAAAGCTATTGAATTAGAAGAAAAGGGAGCCTCTAAAAATCCCATGGAAAAGGTAACATACATGATAAAAGACTTGGTTACTAGTCAAAACCAACTAATGGCCAATCATTCTATAGACTTGAATCACATTCATAATAGATTGATCACTATGGAAAGGAATAATGGACCTAGGAACTTTCAGCCCAAGCAGAATTAGATGTATCAAGATAATTTTCCTCAGCAGAAGCATGGGATTCCAAACCAGTTAGACTCAGCTAACATGGTAGAAGAAGTAATTCCATGGTTTAGACCATGTGAAAAATTCCACCAAGAAATCACTTGTTATGTTGCAAATCAAGTCATGGAACATGGACTTCCCGAGGTCAGTAATTAGGAAACAACTTCAAGCGAGCCTGATCATATATACATGGTAGGCCAGGCCTACCGTTTGTCACCAGCTAAACAGTACACACCTAAGGATGAAACCATGTAGAATCTTATAGTGAAACTTATGATGAAAACTGTAGTGTACATGATGGGACTCCTACGTGTTCTCCATATAATTATGACAGTCTGGAAGGTTTACTACCTTGTGACCTTTTCTCTGAAGAAGATGAGTATGAAAATGAGGACAAATATAGCTTGGAGCATGATACAAGTGATGAAGACTCCCTTATCCCCGACAAAGATATTGATGAGGAGTCCTGGACATTCATGGAAAATCTAGTCTATGACATGAATAAAGAGGAAAATAATGAACCAGAAACTTTTGATGGTTTTGTTGATTTTTCTATCTATGGAATATCTAAAGGAGAGAGCATGGACCATGTGGCCTTGGTAAACTTTGATATGAAAAAGGAGCATGCAGTTTATCCACATGATCAGTCTGAGCCATATATCAGTATTAGTAATGAAGACAAAGAAAACTTGATATCGGAACCTGATATGAGCAATGGGGAATCCATCACATCTAACGTAGATGATGGTGATGACTATTGGGATTTTTGTGGATATCTTATTAAAAATCCTATCTATGCTATATCTAGCAAGGGGAGTGTCTATTTAGAAATTTGTGGAAGTCCAATCTACTATACTTCCATAGAGGGAAGCATGGATCTGGAGACCTTGGAAAACCTTAGTATGGAAGAGGATCATTTAGAATTTTCATGTGATCATTCAAAGTCATATCATGTAGAGCCGCCCAACTACTTCTTTTGAGAGAAAAGGTGGCAACATCAATAGCTGTAAGACAATGCTTAATCCACACATATGAGAGCATTACACCATTTGGCCTCCAAAGCTTCTTTATTTCAACAATCAAAATATTACAATAGTATAACAATATCAAGCCCTTCAATCCAACTCTAACTAGCTTGGAAGAGGAAGCTTATGCTTGGATATATACAAAAACTAGGAGAGCCATCCCAGGGGGGCACAAATCCCAAGAAGATAGACTAAATCAGCTAATGGAGAGTCAATTAATGCAGATATGAAGCTGAAATGAGCCAGATATGAGTCTCACTGAGTGTAATTGTCAATCAGAGAGCTGATTTAGCTGACACCTCAACTTGTTAATTGAAGCATCCACCAAAACTCATCCAAATGAGCCAAAACGTGTGGAGGAGAGAGGGAGGGTGAAATTCTCCATAAAGGATGCTGAAGATCAACTCTAGATCTGATTTGATCACCTCCTTCAGTCAAGGATTTGTTAGATCTAGTCAATCTGGTTCAAATCTAACTGATTTCAATCAAATCGACTAAGAATCCACTGATATATGATTTTGGATTTGCTCCATTATTCGTCAATTTATTAATTAAAATAATCAATAATTGATTTTTGGGGATTTCTGACCTGAGTGATGGAAAATCACTCAAAACTAGGAAATAGTGGGTCAATGGGTTTACATGGTGCTCTTAGCTTGAAAATGAGCACCTACATGACTGAAACTGATTATTTGGCCCACTTTTATTACAAAATCAATTTTTTAAATTAAACTATTAAAAAATATCCTAAGTTTTGGAAAAATTAAATTTTAATAAAAAACACTGAAAAAACTAAAAATTTGAAAAATTGAAAAAACCTAGGAGGACTTAGACATGTTCATATGACTCGACCATGATGTCTAGCATGTTTATACATTGACACATAGACTCTAATAACCTCAATAGGCCTAAATTCCAAGCTGACCACCCCAACTTTGGAGGTATGGAGTGAAAAACTCAGAAATTACCAGTCGTTTATTCAACAACCAATAATAACCAAGGGAAATAATACCCTGGGCTGATCGGATTGACAAATAAATTCTAAGAGAATGAATCTTTTACAGACACTATCATGCTAGAACATTTATTACAATTCCCCATGGGGTATGAACATGTGATATAGTACAACAATCACTTCTCAGAAGTACTTCCAAAGGTCTTCTGAAGTCCGAACAAGTTATCCTTGTCCGGTTCACCAAGCTCACTTGATAAAAAACCACAAAGTACAACTTAGGTGGTAACATTCTGGCTCCATATTATTGGTTACAATATTTCTGCATCTGAACCCTGTCTGGCTTAAACGATTCAACCGAATCAATAGGAGTATATTTGGGCAAGTAAGGTTACTTGTTTTAATTATATTTCATAGCATATATGTTAGAATATCTAGATTATACATGTTTAATAAGTTTATTTGCATGTAATTCTTGTCTCTTTTTCATATATATATCCAGATCTCATGAGGTTTCGTGCAGGATTGTGTGTTTAGATTTCAGGTAGCAAGGATTGGACGAGCTATGGATCTATTTTGACTCCACTGCACATCCAAAAATTTTGTGAAGACATTGCCCCTCTATATTCCACTAACAAGTTTCCATTGCAGATCTGCTTCAGCAACAAGCACTTCTCTTCTCCTTTTCCTCCTTCAAAATCTATTTTCTTACTTGGTTACTGTGTTCGAAAGCTTCGTTATCATTTGGATATGTTATATACAAGTAATATTACATACATATTCTATTTAAAATCTCATATTCTATATCTTATCTTAATTATGAAAAGTATCATTAAGCCTTCTAGATCTAGCATAAGGAAATCATCCATTTTGCAAGGCAAGTTAAAGAAAATCAGTAGGTTGCATGCTCTAGATTTCCTTTTCTATTTTAAAAAGATTAAATCCAACCATCAGTACATATTTCATTCTCTGGACAAACAGCAAGCCAAGATCCCAAGGAAAGCTTGCTTTCCTTGGTTCGTTTTTCACCTATTTAGCTAGTTTTCACTTAATCTTTTTTAGTTAAGGTAGGCTGATCCAAAGGTACTCTTAAAGTGATTTTTGGTGTATATTATTATAACATTATTTCTGTTTTTTATCAGGTGTAGCAGAAAATTAAATAATATTCTGTTCGAAAGTGGCCTCAGGAGCGTTCAAATCCCCCCAGGGGTCTCCCCTTTCACTAGAATTTACAAATTTTGCAAAGTTGTAAGATATTGGTTTCATCCTGTATAAGGACCAAGAGGTTTCTAATATTTTATTTCACTAATATTGTAACCAATAATAATAAAATAAAATATTTTGAGTAGGCTCTTTCGAGCCCACTGCCCATCCCCCCTGGGGGGATTTGCGTCGGTGTCAATTTTTTACTTTTTGTTCATATATTTTCAAACTAGTGTAGCTCTAATATACAAGGTAGTATAATTTTATTCATTATCAATTTCATACTCCATATTTTATATTTCAAAGTAATCTTAATACTTACCCCACGACTTCCTGATTGACCCGAAAGGGGAAAGAGATGCGTGGTAGGACTAATTAGAAAACCAGAATTGTGTATCTGTGTTTTCCTTTTCATCATTTTCTTCTTCAGATTTTATAAAATTAACCCCTCCTTGATTCCCTTATTGAGATCCACTTGGATCGAAAGAGGTTCTTGGAGGGTTTTCTTTTTAACGAGAACACCCATTTTAAAATCTACTAAAATTGACAAGACTCTGGTGTGTATGATTTGCACTTGGCTATGGTTTGTCCGATCATTCAAGCTGTATCAAAATAATTTGAGTGAATAGAATAATTAGGACTCACTCTCCCAAATTGACAAACCATTAGGTGAAAATCCAACACCTAGATCAAACCATTATGGTGGAAAAATACCCAAAGGAAGCGGGAACTTCTGAAAAGTGACATTGGGGCGTCGATCTCTATCACAAACTAATGGGTGCATTATGAAAAATAACCCCAAATACTCCATTCATCCCACATATTCCTTGTGGGTAGCCATGAAGTTTTAGTTTTGGATATACTCTAAGTACTCTCGGGTATATCTGGATTCCACCCCTTTGCCTAATTTTAATCAACTCATATTTTCACATTAAATTAAAATGTACCAAGAGGAAATTGCAAAAAATTCACTCCAAGCACATGCAAGTACATTGATTTTATTTTGAATCCATTCTAAGGCACTAGTTATTTTCTTGCTATATATTTATATTGTGTCTCAGCATTGTGCTTTCGTGCACTCATTTTTTGTATCTTGTCATATATGATTGTTTATGGTTAAATTTCAAACTCCTAAGTAACTCATTCAGCTTAACATCACCGTACTAAGTATTGTAGCCATAGTAACTTATTAGGGTCTACCCCCCTTGGCTCCATTAGGAGTTGAGCCTAAACAAAAGAGTCAAGAACAAGGTGACAACCTTGACTTGAGACTTGCCCCCAAGGACACACCGAGTGGCTTGAAGATTTCTGCCACATGACCTAGGTGTGTGTAAGGCGGAAACACGCTCCAAATTCCCTGAATGATCCTGATGCTTCTAAAGTAAGCTCCTTATATCAAGGGCACAAAACACTTATTCCCCTTCACCTATAGTTGATTCTCCTTCTCCTTCTACCTCATGTGGTGAAAGTACTGATACTAGAAACTGACAGTCTAAAAGGAGTAAAAGAAGAAGAACATACATAAGAAAGGGGGAACCTGTTCAACCTCTGCAAGTCAAGTTGAACCTCACCACCCAGTCTCTATAGTTGATGCTGGGGGCACCTATCCAACCTCTACAGGTCATGTTGGATCTAAGCACTCAACCTCAGCAAGTCAAGTTGATCTTCACCATCCATCCTCTATTCATCATGCTGGTGGGATCCTTCCAACCTTTCTAGGTTATGTTGGATCCAGTCACTCAGCCTCTGTATTTCATTCTAAGGGAACCCTTTCAACCTCTGATGTTCAAGTTGAACCTCCACATCCAACCTCTACAAGTCATGTTAGATCCATCCACCCAGCCTCTGAAGCTCATGCTGGGGGTATACACTCAACTGCTGCAAAGAATGTTGATCCTAACCATTTAGCCTCTATTGTTCATGCTGTTGGTTCCTATCCAACCTCTGCAGGTCATGTTGGACCTAGTCTATTAGCTTCTGTAGGTCATGCTGGGGGCAGTCTCTCAGCCTATGTGGTTCATGCTGAAGACAATCTGTCAGCCACTACGTGTCATGTTGACACTGTTGAAAACACTACCCGTTCAAAACATAAGCCCAAATTTCCTTGTAAGATTTATGAGGGAGACCACCTTACTTATAAGTTCTCTTCTATTGATGAGGTGTGAAGAGTTTGGTCTCATGGTCATCCCATTTTTGAACATTGTGAAGGTTTTCAACAACTAGCCTCTCTTAGTCAGGTTGGACCCAGTCACCCATCCTCTAGTGGTCATGTTGGGGGAAAAATATTAGCCTTTGTAGGTCATGTTGAGAGAAAATAGTCACCCAATACTATTCATGTTGACACCGTTGAGAAAACTGGTCATTCAAAAGGAAAACTTAAGTTCCCTTGTAAGCTATGTGAGGGAGATCATCTTACGCACCATTGCCCTGTTGTCGTAGAGGTGCAAAGAGTGTGGTCCGAGACTCAAGAATTTCCTTCTCCTGAACAACCCATAGTTTCTGAACAAAGTACTCAACCTTTGGTTGATCAAGTAGTTGAACCAATATTAGATTTGGTCGATCCCACTATTCTTTCAGACAGCGATCCTTATGTGATTGAACCAATGTCACCTTTGGTCAATCCCACTCTCCCTTCAGAGAGTGACTTTCACGAAGCAGTTGAATCGATTTTAGTATCGATCAATCCCACTCTTCCTTTGGAGAGTGAAGTGTCTGCTAGTCACATTTTCTTCACTACTAGTTCAGAACGTACTAAATAAGGGCATGATTTAAATCGCTTTAGATGAACCCCTACCAAGCTCTCGGATTGCTTTCTTTGATTGGGATAGCCTAGTTGATCTGCACCTTCCTTCTAATGCACCTTTCTAGATAAAGGTAAAAGTTGAATCATACACGATTGCTCATTGTATTGTTGATGAAGGAGACTCAGTTAGTATCTTGTCTTCTCATGCTTGGTGAGGCTTGGGATCTCCTAGCCTTGTGTTGACATCTAGTTAGTTACTGGTGTTTGATAAAATAACTAGTATAGCGTTTGGAATTATTTCTCAAACACCTGTTACTTTGGGTGGGAAGAACATATTAATTGACTTCATGGTAATAGAATACCCCTTGGACTTTAATATGCTCCTTGGACGTGATTATGTCTATACCATGCAAGCTATGGTGTCAAAATTCTTTCTTGTGATGTACTTTAATCATGCCGAAGAAATTATCACTATCTATTAGTTGGATTTTCTTTATCCGTCTCCTGACCCAATTAGAGACTAGGTATTTCCTTTATCAATTCCCAATGTTTCTATAGACACTACCCTGCCACAAGTGAGCTATGTGGATTCATGTCCTTTTCATTCAATTGATACTAAGAAGTAGCCTCTGTTTTCATGCTTACCTTCTTAGGACTTGGTCCCAGTAGTTGACTAGGTGAGTCATCCTATACAGACTATGGATCCTTCTCTCCACTTTGTCAATCCATTTGAAAGTTTAGACATGTGTCCTATCTTGGATGATCTCCTTCCTTCGGATGAAGTCTTCCTAGAGTCTTTGATACAGTGTGACCTTCTTTTGGATGTTGATTCAGTTGTGACTAAGTATAACCCTGATTTTCCTAGTACACCTAACCTTTCTTTTTATGTTGGTCTTGTTGAGTCTTTTGACTCTTCCTTTGAACAGCAAGTTAGTGATCCTAATGAGTTTGATTTTTCTTATGAATTTTTCAACTCCCATGATACTGAGTTTGTTCCTGAAAAATCTATATCCCTTGTTGATTTTTTCTCTCCTTCTAAGGTTGATCTTACTGATTGTAAACCCTAAAGAATTGGTGCTATATAATCTTCTTCAATCGATTCCACCTTGACTTTAACTTTTATAGAATATAGCAAAGTCACATGTGTTTCTTCTAAAGTGACCTGCATCAGATCGTTTCTTTTGAATATGATCCCGATGTTGTTGTTTCTTGGAGACAGGATTCTTAGTTGGATTCACAACTGTTTACTGGCCTTGTCTTGTTGTTCAAGCTATAACTACATTTGCATGATCCCTACTTGCGCTTATGAGCCTGATTTTGGCTTCCACGCTTTTAGCTCATTGTATAAGCCCTCATCTTTGTTCTCATCATTGCTAAGCCTTGTATCATTTTTCATTTACAAATTGACACCCTTTACCTTGAGGAGACTTTCCCCAAGTGCCTTTGTCTTACTTATGTTCCTTTCATTATGCATATATTTGTTCCGTGCGCTTGGAACTAGTTTCGCTTGCCTATGACACTAGTCTCCTCGCATTTAGAGCATTCTTTCTGCTCTCCTTCGAGCTCGTTAAAAATAGTAAGGAGGCTATGATTTTACTTTTCCAGACTCGTTAAAACTTTATGGGAAAGATATTGAGTTTCTTTAGGCCTAGGTATGGCTCCTCAAAATAGACTTGACTGCTGAGTAAAATTATCCATTCAGTCTCGTTAAGAATATGTGAATGGGAATCCACATTTGTGGTAGGTTATCGCTTTCTTGAACCATGTGGAATAATAAAATAAAGTAACACTCTCTTTTCTTCAAAATTGAGAAGAGTATTCTCAGACATAGGTTTATCATTTTTCTAGACCCGAGGAAATAAACTTACGTAAAAGGGTCCCCCGGTATGAGCTTAGTTTTCTCTTTTTCATGCTCTAGACCTAAACATGAAAAAGATTTCAAGTGTACTTTATGTGTTTGTCATGCTCATTAAACTCTAAAGAACAAAGCATCGAGTTTACTGTTGTAAGCCCCATTTCTCGTAATCAAATGTATCTTTCCAAGTGATCTTTCATTCCTTCACACTCATAAAACTCAAGATATATGCTACTTTTGAAGGAGCGTTGGGTAGGTGGTAACTTAACCTTTTTCGGACCTTCCTGACTAAGTACAAAAAAGGTGCACCTTACTTCTTCAGAAGTTAAGATATTTCTTCTGTGGTTTGTTTTATACTTTTCTGACCTTAGGAGACTAAATTGTATGAAAAATCACCCCACTGGAGTCTTCTTTGGAGTTTTCAGACACTCTAAACTATGAAAACACCATCGATCATGTACTAGTTTGGGCTCGTAAAATCCACGAATCAATGCTTTATCAAGCATTCTTCTGTCTTTTCTTTGAGCTTTCCAAAAATGAAGAAGGTCCCAAGTTTGCTTTCTTGGATTCATTCACATGTATTTTACATCATGGTAGCAAGTCTCGTTTTCTTGAACAAAGTAGTAGTTTTGTGTCTATGAACAGTTGGGTCCTAGTATTTTGACCTTATCTCGATTCATAGTTTTTTACTCCTTCAGTTGGTCTCTTTTCCAATTATATGGGGAATCTATCAATGTCTCCTACATTGTATATTTGTGTCATTGGTTCTTTCATGTCAAAAGATGCCTAAGTCACTTTTTGTGTCGTGCTCACTGTTGAAGGATTAAACCTTTTTCAACCATTATGCAGTTTCCTTGAACTTTTGTGTCAGCCATTCCCTTGGTATCAATTCATTACATCATGTCTTCGATGGTCCTTGTCATGAAATTCAGTACCAATTCCAGATCCAATTAGTCTTTGAATTATCTTGTGTTGGATGATGAAGGATGCCTTAATGCCTTCCTTCCAACGGATCTCTTCCTCTCGACTGCAACACATCTTGCTCTGGGAATGAGATTTATATTTTTATGACAGTACCTTTGGGATTGCAGTCATCAATGGAAATGTCCCTCGCTATTGGGTAGTGGGAATACCTTAATGTCTCCTACTCGATGAATTCTTCAAGTTTTCAACTTCAAGTCCTTGTATTCACACTTGTTAGAATGTACTAGGTACCTTGGGGACCATTTTAATTAATGGTGGTTTCCCTCGTGTTTGTTAACGGTTCTCATTATTGACTGGTAATCAAACGGTTTCCTCCATGTTCGACTTCAACTCCTTTATTCACATGGTTAGGATTCGTACTTTTTGGGCATTTTGGATTGAAGACCTTGGGCTGACAGTAGCATCGTCATTTTGGTATTTCCCAAGTTGCACAAGACCTTGTTACACTTTATATGAAATTTTGCTGAGACATAGATCCACCTTGTATTTTTGGGCTATGATGGATTGTTGAGTATGAATCCACCATGTTCATTTGTGGCCATGACTCCTTTAGATTTGATATGGTGCCTTTTTTCATATTGAGTGACCATGATAGTTTCATCATTTATACATATGTTGGGTTTGCCTATATATTTATGGCGATGTTTTGTATATGGACTTGTATGTCCTAGAGATCAGTTTTTTCTGACATTTATCTCTCTTTCAGGTACCTTTCTTCGAGCTTTTTGATCTTGGATTCTCTACTCTCTCCATACTAGGTTGTTTCCTTTATAATGTATTTTGGCTATAGTATTCCCCTCTAACCTCATGCATTAGGGGGCATCTGTTATAGATCAAAATGACACATCTTTTCCTATGACCACTTTCCCATGTTTTTGTCGCATGTCGACACTTCCATGACAACACTTTGTGAAAGTCACTGAAACTCATTGAAAAAACACCTAATTTGGAGGACCCATATCTTGAATTTTGTAACTCCATTTGACCTCATCTTTACATCATTAGAAATATATTTCAATTAGATAAAACTTTCCAGAAGACACCAAAGTCTGAAAATGCTTAGAAGTACCCTTAAAATAAGCTTTTTTGATGTATACATGAGTTTCCTTAAGGAAACCCACATATGTACAGGAATTGCTATATATAATAATCACATACACCTTAAATACATGATTTTTTACATTGCAACCTGTGTATATCTCCTGAATATGCGACTGTTGTCTCTGCAACCCACGTACACGTCCTGAAAATGTCAAAAAAATATGTATTTTGAAATTCGGGTAGTTTGGGTAGTTATGCAACTGACTCCTTCAGTTGTAACTACTTTGTCTTCGACCCTAACTCTTCATAAAGCAAATAAATAGAGTTAGGGAGGTCCAAGAGAGGATACTTCAATCTTTGCATTGTCACACTGGAGGAATTGGAGCTCTCTTTGCCCACACCTTTGCCCTAGAAGATTTCTCCTTGTGTTACAAAGCTTGGAGGCTAAGTTCCTTGGAGAAGAGAAGCAGCAGAACCAAATCAAAGTTTCATGAAGTTCCCAACTTGAAGAGAAGGTATACTTGTACTTTGGTTCATGATTAATAAAGATGTGATGTCCTTCTTCTTCCGAAATCATTGTTCAGTGTATATTTGAATCTCTCTTTTGATTATGTGATTAGATGTTCACGATGATCAGATTAGTTTCTTCATATTTATTTGAGTATCATTGCTTTATATGTGGTCATAATGGATTGAGGAAGGTATAATTCATTTTGTAGGTCTCTTAGAGCAAGAGGAGCGAGAGGAAGATTAAAGGGCTACTTGGATCAACCTTCGTTTGGCTAAGGTATGAACCAGTCTAATCTTTGATCTTGCTTGTATTTAATCATAGAATCATATGCATCTCTCTTTCAACCCTATTACAATGATGGCCTCTTAAACCCTAGCCATAGGAAACTTTCCTTTACAACAAACCTTCTCACTTGATCCTCTAACAAGGCACTCAAAAAGTTGATAGCATTTTGGGCTACTTCCATTGGCTTATTCTTTAATCCCTGCTTTACTATCAAAATATTTGTCTAGATGCTTTTAGAGCACTCTCATGCTCTGCAATAAAATCTAATTACAGTCTAAACTTATTAGCTTCTTTAATAATTTCATCTCAAATCATATGTTTGGATCCTTGCAAGGCCATTTGACTAACCACCTGCTTTTTTATCTTAGAATTATGATTTATTAACTCTTGACATATCTCCTCCAACTTCTTCTTTTTTCAGAGATATATCTTCTAGATTCTGGTTTTTCTATTTTAACCCTGTGAGCTCTACCTCTTTAAACTTTACCTGGGACATTGATTTAGAAATATATGTTGTATATACTTCTACAGAAAGAACAATAGACTAATTTTTAACTCTTTCAGGTTTTTACTGCAATTCTTTTTATTTTTCTTCCAGCTTCGCTTTTAGGTATTTATCACTTTCTTCCAGAAGCATAGCATCTTTTTCTCACTGCTTTTCTTTTTCTTCAATCTTTAATAGCTTGGCTTTACAATAAGTCAATTCAATGTTCAATTATTCTTTCTCTTTCTCAAAATCTATCAACTCAGAAGTTTGAATAAGCTGAGTGGAATGGATTTTCAATTTCTTTTTCAACACTTGAACCTCTTTCTCTTTCCCATCAAATATATTTTGATCCACTGCTCCTTTGTCTGACCACCCATCCACCTTCAACAAATCATCCTAAAACTTTTTAATTTTCATTCTAAGGGCCTTGTTTTCAACCTTTTCTTTCCTTAGGAGGTCCTGAGCTCTCTTTTTATTTGATTCTAGCTTAGATACCTGCAATATAGATTTGAACAGTCTTGTATATAAAATATCACTTGTTTCTGTATGAAAATGTATTGAATATGTGGTAGGGATATTTTCTAAATTTACATTCATTTTTGATACTTTATTGCCAACAGTCGTGGCCCAACTTAGGGTATCTTTAGCACGGTCCCTTATAGTTTTCAATGTTACATCTAGCTTGGGAAATTGTCTTACTTCCTCATATAATTTCACTGTCTGATCAAAAGTTTTAGCATCATTTTTCCTATAGGTGTTCAACCATTCCTCCTTTGATGAATACTTATTTGGGGTTAATCCATCAAACACATATTCTTGAAGTTCTATACAAGTTGCTTTGGGATTTTTTTTATACCTTTCATACTACTTTTCTTTACCTGCACCATTTGTCCTTCTTCTTCAGTTTTTTGCTTCTTTGGTGTACTAGCAGTGTCTGTTTCCTCAGTGTTCATGAAATCTGAATGCTCTCTCTTCTTTGAATTTCATGAAAAACTCATTAAGGATGATTCATTACCAGTAATTGCAACTATATTAGAAATATCCATTGGAAGAAAATTATTTCCAAGTAAGGAAGATACAGAATCTTGTTCTATGTTGACATTATTTGGATATTTTTCATGATAATATTCCCAATTAGCTTCCTCCTTGAGTCCAGCTACTTCAGTGTGTTCAAAAGGTTTATTTTTATTTTCCTGTCTTCTTATGAAAATTACCTGGTGTGGATCATAGTTGATTGCAGCTCCCAAAGAAAACCCCATGCTCTTGAGCAGATTATCGATTATCGGTAAAGCATATCTACTTTTAACAACATATGGCCCTACCTCCCAGGGAAATTTCATATTCAAACACTTCCTAAAATTTAAGATGTGTTCCTCTTCCATTGTAATATTTTGTCTAAGAAATTCCAAAGAGAAGATCCTTGTTGTCAGAATGGCTAGAAGAATATAAGGATGGTGTACAAATCCATATAAAATTATAATGGTTTAAAATTCTAAAAGGAACTGGTCCCCTATCATTTTACTAGGGGAAAGATGCAATGTTTCCTTCATCTCAGGAAATACCCTGGGCAATATTTTCTGAAAGAAAATACTGTATATTTCTGCCATCAAACCATTCATAAACTTGCAATAATTTTGGGTCATTTCATCAGTGAGTACCAATTCAGGAAAATCTAGGTTGTCTTCATTTCATGACAATAATATCTTCAACAAAAAGGATTGGAATCTGAAAAATCTAGTATCGTGGAAGTTAACTAGCTGAGAACGAATGTTCCCAGCCAGGAACTCATCAAATTTAAGGAAACAAGACTAAAAGGACTGACTTGGAATTTTAGACTAATTTGGGTAAGTTCTTAGGACAAACAACAGACTCAACAGTGATTTTGTAACATAACCATTAGTATCTAACCCTAAAAATTGACTGGCTAAGGTAATACAAGACTTAGTTTCTTCATTGAATAGAACTAGGTCAATAAGATAAGATAAACCTATAACTTCACTATCAGTTTTCAAACATGACTTTAAAAAGGCTTCTTTACTCTAAGTTGTAGATTCTTTGAAGAAATGCATGATATTTTCATATTGGGATTCTTGGGTTAAAGGAATCAAATCATCTAGGACAAATAGGGCTTTACGGATAACAGAGGCCTGAACATGGCAAAGCACCCTAGACTCAGTTGTATTCATAATGACTCCTTTAGCAGTAGAAAATTTATTTACACACCACTCGACAAATTCAGGGCAATTAGGGGTCTAGTCAATAGAGAAAAAGTAAAAGAAATATTTGAAAACACCATGGGTATCACTACCCCGGTCCTTAAGAATTTTCAACTTATTCTTAGTTGTTTCAATTATTTCATTCGTTAAAATAGTATCACAAATTTTAGCATTCTTGTCTTCAAAAATTTTCTCATCCTTCTGATAGGAAACCCCTAATTCTTCATTATCCGCCACTTATACCACTTCTATCTCATCCATATTATCCATTTTTAGAAATACTTGAAATTTTTTAGGGTTCCTACCTTGTCAATTAGCATGGTGTTCAGATTCATCCATGCTGGAGCTTCACACACAGTCAAGGTTATCTTCAATTCCATAGCTCAGAAAAGACAAACTTTTAAAACTCCACGTAGATGATTTTTGTTATATTTTTATCATTTAAGAAATAGGATCTTAGGATCTTATCTGAGAGAATAACATGCACAACAATAAACACGAGATATAAGAGACACAAATAATTTTCCTCAGGGAAACCATAAAGGAGAAAACCCCACAACTTCCTCAAAGATCGAATGAGCACCAATGGTAGCAGTAAAACCCAAAGACATAAAAGATGATCTCTAACAGCTGTTCTCTATCTCACTTGAGAGAGCTTCTCCTCTCTCACTCATGCACCCTAGTTAGTGATTGTGTGTGTGATGTGTAGAAATGAGGAGAGCCTCACTTCTATTTATATTCTTTTGTTCACTTTATGTCCACTCCAACAAGTCAGCCTCACTTAACAATTACTTACTAGGGACAACTTCTCTAGGAGAGTCGAATAACACTAGTTCCCCATATCCCTCCAATCAACAAGGAGGGTGAACCTTGACTCAATTGTGGGGACTATTGCCCCAACTTACAATGGAGGGTTAACCTCAATGAATTTACATGACTTGCTTACATTATTGAATCTCCTGATAGGAACATCAGGGCATGACATGACTAAATTACATTATAGATACTTCCTAGAATAAACATCAGGGTACAATACATAAGATATACAAGTGAATACATTCCGAAGTTACAAATACATTAACAGTCCCTCTTAACTAGGAAGGTATTCTCTCGACACAATTTATCAGTACAAGTCTTCTTCTCCGTATCACCTAGATAATCATCAAGTCATCTTAAGGTCATCTTCATATTCAAGTCATATTCATCGTCAAGTCATCTTCATCAAGTATGGATCATCATTGGATCTGGATCATCACTGGATCATCATCGAGTCTCGATCATCACTTGATTTGGAGCATCACTGGATCCTCATCAAGTCTAGATCATCACTTGATCTGGAGCATCACTGGATCATCATTGCTGCTTCTGCTATCTCAATCAAATGGTGTTATCTCTTCATTCTTCTCATCACAGGAATTTCTATAGAGCCAACCCTTTTTCATGCTGGTTGTAGGCATACCCTCTAGTTAGGCCTTCATATTCTTCAACACTTATATCTGACCATGAGAGGAACACATTCAAGAACCATGTCATAATGGCTCATTCTCAAAGAACGGCTCTCATCTCTAGGCCGAGTGTCAGTCCCAGACTGAAACAAATTCTTGGTAACTGACTAGGTGCCTCCATTCTCCTAGAGAATGGCCTCTCAGAAATAATCTAAGCTTCAGTCCCATACTGAATCAATTTCTTGGTAACTAACCAGTTGCATCCATTCTCCCAGACAATGGCTTCTCAGCATTAGAACTGAATCAATTTCCAGGTAACTGACCAGGTTCCTCCATTCTCCCAAAGAATGGTGTTTGTAGGTCTTCATCATATTTGCACATACTGTGGAATCCTTAGGACTGATTATGTGCATTAGCAAAACCTTGAAATAGCATCCTAGCACAAACTATAGGATCTCCAAGTATATTTTACATCTGACCGACACAAAACCTCGAAAGAGCATCCTAGCATAGACTATAGGATCTCCCAAAATATTTTCTATGTGACTACCACCACAAAACCTTGAAAGAGCATCCTAGCACAGACTATAGGATCTCCCAGGATCTTTTCTATGTGGTCATGTAAAACCTTAAAAGAGTGTCTTGCAACCTGCAAGAACTCTAAAAGGCATCCCACGACTTTTAAGAGAACATATCTCAACCTATAGGATAGCTAAGGATGATTACATGCCTCTAGTAGAAAAACCTTGAAAGAGAATCCTAACATAGACTATAGGCTCTCCCAGGATATTTTCTATGCTACCTGTAGCAAAACATTGAAACAGAATCCTAGCATAGACTATAGGATCTCCCAAGATATTTTCCATGCTACCTGCACAACCCGTCCAAGGCCAATCTATAGAAAAACCTTGAAAGAGAATCCGAGCACAAACTATCAGATCTCTCGAGATATTTTACATGCTATATGTACAATCTATCCATAGAGTATCATCCTGATACTCATCATAGCATCATCCTGATGCATATCATCATCATATGATCATCCTGATCATTATCATAGCAGAAACTTAAGCACCATCCTAATGCTCATCACACACCGCTTACATCCATAGCCATGGGAAGGATCCTCCTACCATGCTTGGAATGGCTCCTGCAAATGTCTCCCATCACTTCTTTCTCAAAGTATCTTATATCTAAAGAACAACAAGCATCTCTCGGAAGTACTCAAACTTCACTTTGGCTAGTGGTTTGGTCAACACATTTGCTATTTACTCATCTATCACAACATACTGGATTTTCATTGCCCCTCTCTACACCATATCCCTGATATAGTGATATTTGATCTCGATTTGCTTCAAACTATCGTGGAACACCAGGTTCTCACTTAACTTCACAAAACTATGGTTGTCACAGAAGATATAGGTAGCATCCAATGAGAGATCAAATAACTTAGACAATATCTTCCTAATCCATAATGCCTCACAACTAGCCGAACAAGCTGCGATGCACTCTGCTTCGGTTGTACTCAGTGCTACTTAGGATTTATTCCTACTAAACCAAGAGATCACACCTGATCCCATACTGAAGGATCATCCTGAGGTGCTCTTTCTATTTGTATCACTTCCTATCAAATGTGAATCAACATAACCCTCCAGGTTAAACTTTTTATTCACATCATACTTGAGCCCATAATCAATACTACCCTTTAGGTACCTTGGAATATGCTTTACAGCAATCAGGTGAACATGTTTAGGATCTGTCAAAAACTAGCTCAAGGTGTTCACCGCAAAGCAAATATCTGGTCTTGTGTTTGTTAGGTACATCAAGGACCCAATCATATGACGATACATTGTGACATCAACCGACTCTGATGAAGCATCACTCAATAGCTTCAGGTTTGATGCCATAGGTGTGTCCATGGCCTTACTGTCCATCATCCTGAACCTCTTTAGGATCTCTACTGCATACTTCCCTTGTCCCACGGAGATTCCATCTGCATTCTTCCACACCTCCATGCTTAGAAAGTAGTGCATCATATCCAAGTCCTTCATCTTGAACTCAACATCAAGTCTCCTTCTTGCAAATTTAACAAGTTCCTGTTTTTTTTCAGGAACAAGTCATTGACATATAACAGGAGCATCAGTGGTCTTCCACCTTCAACCTTGAAGAAAAGGTTAGAATCTGCTTTACTTGTAGTAAATCCTAGATTCATCAGTAAGCTATCCATCCTATCATACCTTGTCGAACCTCGGGATCTTCTGCAGTTACTCACTCTGAAGCAGAGCATCATTATCCCTCTACCTTTTGTAGTTTATACACTGAAACATTCTATACTGGAGTGACAAGTAGCTTCCTCTACTACTAATATTCTATGTAACCATCTAGGGTCACTGGATACCAAGATCCTTTATCTTGAAAACACTCTTCTCGCACCCATCTATGAGCTTGTCATCCTCTATAGGATTTCATCTTCAACCTTGTAGCAAAGGTCAAGATCTTCATCACTCTAGGTGATCTTAAAGCTCCTCATGTATGTTTTATCCCATGGGTGCTTTCTAAGCTCGTACAAGGCCTTCTTTCATTTGCATGCATGAGTCTGCCTGTCATGTTTCTTAACTTCCAATGGCTACAAATGTCTCTTCATAGTCTATGCCTTGTTTTAGTGAGAAGCCTTGTGCTACGAATATTTCCTTGTATCCCATGATGTTTCCATCTACTACATGATGGAACTATGAACTTCCCTTTGGGTCTTGATACTGCATCCTAGACATCATTCTTCTTTAACTGGTCTTCCCTTTCTTCTTGGCTACTTCTTCATCAATGATGTTGCTGCATTCGTCATATTATTCTTCATCTTCGAATATTTCCCGAACTATCGTCACTTGTTCTTCGAAACAAGTATCAACCTTCTTTGCTTGTAGGTGATTGTACACGATCTTTCCTAGAAGCCATATGCTATAATTCATATGCACTAG
>LPNX010620035.1:313569-343274 GCA_001517045.1 Pseudotsuga menziesii | reverse complement strand
GTTGGTTTAAAGATCTAAGTTTTGTTTAAAGAGGAAGAAAAGTAAAAGAACAGTAAACACTTTGCTCGAATATATATATGCTTGAAAAACTAACAGTTGTATGGTTAGAAACATTTCCTAAGGTATATTCATAATGAAAAATTCTTATGCATAAATATTTGATCATGAAACTATTTTATCCAATACAACATTCATCCATATCTCACAGAAACTTTCTAGATCCCTTCCATCTCTACCAGGACAACATTGAGATTTTGCACTAATCCAATATGTTAGCAAAGAGGTTTCATTCTAGATAAGTAGCAATGGAGAGTTGTATAGAACCATGGTCTACTTACCCATCACATGCATATTAGTAGTATACTGTCATTAATGCAAACATTCTATCATGCATAATACATCATTTGGATATAAAGAGATGCATAACAAAACAATATCATGAAATAACAATTGAATACTTATCTTTATTTGTTTTGTGGGTACACTCGTTATTTTAGTTTCATCATCTTCTTCATTCACAACACCATCATTTCTTTTCCAAATGCTCAAGATGGATAAGAGGCTCTTCAATATTTGAGTTCTTCATATTCCTCATCACTTGAGGTATCTTCTTTGAATCGTGAAATCTCGATCTTCAGTTGCTGCCATATTCTTTTCTCTTATTATGAGTCGAGCTTCATCTTGTGTGTACTCTTCCCAGAGTCTGTTGAAAGTAATCACTTCCTTCTGGTACACATTCCTTGAATGAATGAATCCCATGAACCTGAGAGGCCATTCAAGGTGGTTATCACAACTTCTTCATTCTCCACTTATTCTTCTACCGCTTCAAGATGTTCTTTGATTTGAGAGACCCTCATAAAGTATGACTATATGGTCTCTACATTTTGGATCTTCACATTCTTCAACTAGTTTCTCAAAGTCATCTTTCGATTTATGTTCTTTCCTTCAATTATCTTGGTCAAGGAATCAAACATATCTTTCAGTGTCTTTAGGGAAGACACTTGTTGTATAAGGTGATCCTCTATTGAATCAACACTGCTCTTCTTGGCCTTGACCAATTTCTTCTTGTGTAATCCTTTTAACCTCATCTCCCTTTGGAATTGGAACCTCTCTACTTATGTAGGTGTCCAATTCATTTCCTTCAAGAATTAGTGAGATCCTATACTTCCATGCTTGGAATTTTTAGCCTCACCAAGTGTGTCATCAAGCTGGTGTGATTAGTCATCTTGAAATGAGAACCTCAACTGTCAATAGAAAAATATTAGATCTTATCGATTTGAGGTGTACATCCTGGTTCCGGAGCTCATTGATCTAGGGTTTTTTAGAGAAACCCTAATTTTAAAAACTTAGAATATTTTAGATATGATTGGATATAAATATAGACCTATTCAAGGTGAGTTGTCCAATGTACTCATTTTCTAAAAACAGTGAAGGGAAGCTCCTAGAACAGGAAGCCCTAGTTTACCAATTTCTTCTACAGAAATTCCTGCCATTGTTTCTACGATATATCTGAAATTACTTCTCCTCTGTGTCTAAAATTTCGTACTGAGGTCTCCTCCTTTGTCTTTGTTCCAACACCATAGGTTTCATCAGCCTTGGTTTCACCAATTGGGACTTATGAGCATTTTCCCAAGGTGACATGTTTCATTTCAGCATAGCGAGGTTGTACGGACTACCACATGTCACTGTTTCATATTTTTGATATTAAACTCTTATCACAAAATGTACAGTACATTCCCTTTCTGGAACATCTTGATAAATTTTATTTGGACCTTCTTATCCCGAGATATAGAAATTCTCCCCAGGTGTCCTGTTTGGGGAGGAATCCTGGGAGAGGCTGGAACCCTAAATTGGAGGAATCATATATCCTACAATATAGCCAATCTGAGGCTGAAACTTGGAAAAAATGTACATCATGATTTTTTATTCTACCTATGAAAGTTTAGGCACCTAATCCTTCTCCAATATTGTGCTATAGAGAATCTACCAAAACTATTAGTTTCATTATTTTAGGGTTGTTCAGGCCCGGGGTCAAACTAGGGTTTGACTTTCCTGGAGTTTCACCCAACCAAAAATCTCGACCCAGGTCTCTAACTTTGATTTTGATGAGGATACAAATCCTATGCCGGGCTCACTCAAAAATTGCTCTTCTGTAAAAAGCTCTCATTTCCTGCACCAAACACTTAAAATGCCCAGAATCAAATTCTTCTTCGACAGAAAGATGCGCCCTTTAATGGAGAGTTATCCTAGCCTTATTTTTCTAATGGATTATGGAGAGAGACCCAAAAATTAAGAATCCCTAGCATCCACAGCTGCATAGTGTCTTCTTCTAAGGTTAGCTCTGATACCATGTTAGATTTTTATCATTTCAAAAATATGATCTTAGGATCTTATATGAGAGAATAACATGCACATCAATAAACATAAGAGACAAGAGACACAAAGAATTTTCCTCGGAGAAACCATAAAGGATAAAAACCCACAACTTCCTCATAAATAGAATGAGCACCAATGGTAGTAGTAAAACCCAAATACAGAACAGATGATCTCCAACAGATGTTCTCTCTCCCTCTCTCACTTGAGAGAGCTTCTCCTCTCTCACTCATGTGCCCTAGTGAGTGAGTGTGTGTGTGATGTGTAGAAATGAGGAGATCCTCACTTCTATTTATATTCTTCCATTAAATTTATGTCCACTCCAACAAGTCAGCCTCACTTAACAATTCCTTACCATGGTCGACTTCTCTAGGAGAGTCTAATAACCCTAGTGCCCCACAACTGTGGGGACTTTTCCTTCCAATAAAAAAGGAGGGTTAAACTTGACGCAATTGTGGGGACTATTTCCCTGAATTACAATGGAGGTTTAACCTCAATGAATTTTCATGAATTGTTTACATTATTGAATCTCCTGATCGGAACATCGGGGCATGACATGACTCAATTACATTATAGATACTTCCCAGAATAAACATCGGGGTACAATACATAAGATATACAAGTGAATACATTTCGAAGTTACAAATACATTAACACTTTTTATAATTTGTATGCTTCATAAGCATGGCACACCTCCTATAATATAGACCATAGCTTTACTTTTCTTCTAAATCTAAACCGTCTAAGTACAAAATCTCAACACCAATATTCGAGACTAACTCCCTACACAACTTGATTCGGCAGAATCAATACCAGCCCTTGATCTATAACCTGCCTTCATCACATCCGTCTAACTATGGAAACCTTTAACATTCCATAAATCATTTCAAAACTAATTGATTAAGCAACTTCCATTTGTGGAATACATCGTATCCGTCGATCACAACCCGAGTGCTATTCGAACTTTCGATCAACGGGGACCCTACCAATTTCCATGGATTCAAAATTGAACTTTCTCCATGCTAGTTCAATCCATGAAATTTCTCCTGCCCATAGATCTATCTCCTCGCTCATCCTGTCCATTCAAACTTTCCACCTGTTAACCCATTCTGTGAATTGGAAAAATTCTTTCGCAAGCATGCTTAATACCTAGAATGCTTCATCGTCATTGATGTTACCTCCTATTAATCTCAGCCCTTCAAAATTTCTCCCTTTTAATGGATTTTGCAATACAAGACCTCATTTTATTCCTTGCATCTTTCAAGCACAGAACGATCGACAACCATAGATCACATCCCTCTTTTCATTCAATGACCTAAAATGAAAGATCATCCTAACCATTAATTCGAAGGGCGCTTGCACCAAAATTTTCAAATATGACTATTTACAAACATTCCAATTAAGGAATCCTCCATTTTCAATATTGCACTAACAATACCACTGAGTACATGAATTACATTTCAATATACCTCAAGGGTTCATGAAAGATCATTCTATATACCAATAATACATGGAAGAACCACACAATCCCTAGGATGCAATGCAAGAAAATAGCAATAGCTCCTATGTTTAAAGACACTGGAACATGTCTCTAACCTATCAAAACTTTCTAAATATTATTAACATGAAATAGTGTTTAAATTATATCTTTTATGGTTTGCTTAATTCATGAGGTGAGTACATAAATGAAAAACCATTCAAGAATGCACATTCAAATCATTACTTTAACCTTTTCAGGTATGCCCTACTTAAAGGATGGATGGAGGCTCGGTTCTTGTTTTCTCCAAAATGAATAAATCCCAAGCAAAAGAATATTGAAAATATATATTTCATTCCTGTTACAAGAATGCGAAGAATTCTAATGCAAATCTTGAAAAGAAAAATAATGAGATCTCTTTTAAAAAGAAATATATGATCACTACTTTGTACACCAAACTTTTCAATCCTTCAAATGAAAGAAATATTCAAAACAATACTATTTTGTTCTTTTTGTTGAGAATAAAACATACAGGAAGAAATAAGACCATGAATACCTGAAAGTTGATGAGACTAATCAAGTAATCAAGAGTTCATCCTTATGCCAATATATATGATCAATTTTCTCTCAATTTTTCTCAATGAAAAATATGGAGACACTCTTTTAGCAATCTATGAAGAAAACAAAATAAAAACTATTTTCCTTTTCATTTGATTAACACAACACTCATAGATTTGAATAGATGATTTTCTTTTAAAACCTCCTCTTTCAAACCAAATCCAAATGACCAAGAAGACTCGAAGGCCAAAATCAAAACTAACTCTTGAAAGTATAAACAAATTTTTATAAGCATCAATACTCTTTCCATATCTTGTCTAATGATATCAAATATCAACAATAAAGAAAAAAATACTCAGAAACCAAATTCCAAATGCCATATTTTGAAAATCAAACAGGGATTGAAAACCCTACCTGGCACCGAGATTTGAAAGGTGACTACAGAGCATTAGAGTCTAAGCAACGTGCTTTATCAACAACTACAAAGAGGTGGCATCGCTCTCTGTATACTGGAAAGATGCGGTGGCACTACTATTTTCCTTAAGGAAAGGTGTGGTGGCCGCTCCTTTTACACTACCAAGGTGCGGTGACCAATTTTGTTTTTGAAATCACACAGAGGCGAAAAAGAAAACTGTTAGAGCTCAAGTACTGGATCCAAATATCACATAAAAGTAAGAATGTGAAGCATTAAAGAAGATGAAGGAAAATATAACAATTTCAAACCAAATCTAACTAGATCACAAGCAGATCTGATCTATGAACTGAAATTAAAAATTGAAGACGTTTGAAACAAAACCAAGGATCTGATATAACTCCCTAGTATAGTCGTTTCTTTTGTTACAAGAAATTCTCATCAAGTGCTGACAGAGTTTGTTTTCCTAGCATGAAACACTCAACACTAGAACAAAACAACAACAAGAAATATAAACTTCTCCTAGGATTAAAGAAACCTATTGAATTAGCTGCTCTTCTTACCTTCTAGAGGCTGCAAATGTTGTATCCTTGAAGTGCTTAATCTATGCAGATAATCTGTAAGAGAGACAAAAAAAACCCAAAATAAGAGTAACAAGATAGCTTAAAATCCTATGTACAAGACCAAGGAATTAACTAACAAACACAACATTATAATCAGACATACGATTGCATGTGGGAAAGAAACTATCTTTGTATTAAAAGTACAAAGAGAGAGAGTTTACAACCAATTCCTTGGTGTTGAGAACTCTTCTCAAAGGAGCCTTGCCTCAAATCCTTAAGCTTGCCTACTAATCACCTAAAAGTCTGACTGAATTTGGAAAGAATTTGGATGCAATAACACATTCTTCCTCCTCTTACCCATGAGGGTTAAGATAGTATATAAAGGCATGAGAGGATAGGATAAGTTGAAGATTCCATGGGATATGTGGAGGAGTGATCCTAGGATGATGGATCTCGAGCTCTAGGTGTCCTGGACCATATGGATGAGGCTTCCATGAAGGAAATATTTGAGAAGCCTCTCAAACCTTCCTGATTTTCCTTCATAAGTCGAGTACCATGCCTTGTTCAAGGGGAAAATTCCTTACCAAGTGGGAACCACACCTTGTGTGTGGTCAATAGGAGGTGGCACCGCTTTCTGCAAATGGAAAATAAGCGTCACTGATATGGGTACAATATTTTTTCCATAGGTAAAGAGCGGTGGTGACCAAAACTATGAAATTGTTTACCCTTGTTCATTTCCAACTGCAACCTTTGAGGATTTCAAGGAAAATACTGATTTTTGTCTCCCACAACATGATGTTGACAAGAATTAGATATAACATAGACACAACAAGTGATTTCTTCTTAGAGAGTCTATTAAGAATTTGGATAAAGTTTTGGAGTTGTTGAATGGTTGTGGTTTCATTACTCCTATCTAGATTCAAAGGGTGGTTCTTTTCAACCCTAGGTTTGTATTTTACATACCTAAAAGAAACATAAAGTATGAGCTAATCCTCCTCAGGAATTTCATGAAGGAAGAGGATATCATCAAATTCATATATTATTTAAATATTTTTTATTTCAGTGAGGACAAGCTTAAATATGTTATTTCACTCTTGAAAAGATTAGGTATTGATGGGGAAGCATTATCAAAGTCACTGGAAAAGAGAACCCTTTTGGTCACATCCTAAGAGGAAAAGGTTATAGAAACACTTATTTAGATCGAGGGTTTCTGGTTTAAGAAGGGATCAAAGATGTTTCCAATGGCTTTGTCTATGATTTTTGGAGTAGAAAAGGAAACCATAGATCAAATACTATGACTTTTTTATAAGTTTAGATTTCTCATATGAACAAATTTCCAATAATGTTAAGAGGACAATCATCGATTCTATGTGTTTTAGAGGAAAATATAAAATGTTAGGCGATGTTCTCAACCATTTTAATTTAATGATCCAATTTACTGGAGGCTCCAATTTAACCACTGTAGCTTATGCATAGACTTAAAAAGCTTCAAATCCACCACAAGTTCTTAATTATGTCAATGTTTTGTTTCTCTCTTTTACAGGAATTTCAGTACAATGATATATGTATGACTATCAGATTGAGGGTTTCATTTTTACGATGGGACTGAAGATGTTTTCAATGGATTTGTGTAGGGTTTTTGGAGTAGTGAAGGAGACCATAGATCAAATACTATTGTTTTTTAAAATTTTAGGTTTCTCTGAGAAAAAACCTACGAGAAATGTTAAGAGGAAAAACCATCAATTATATGGATTTCAAAGGAAAATTTGAAGCATCGGGTGATTCTCTCAACCATTTATCTTTAAAGAACCAATTTACTAAAAGCTCCAATTTAACCTCCATAGCTAATGCATAGACTTAAAAAGCTTCAAATCCACCATGGGTTTGTAATTATATCGATGTTGTGTTTCTCTCTTTTATAGAGTAATTTCAATAAAATGATATGTGTATGACTATCAAAATATTATGTATGATGAAATTATTCTCCCAACTCTTAGTCTTCTTATTTCCATAAAACGTTCCCTCTAAACTCATGAAATAGTCAGTACACTTCTCAACTTTAAAAACTCATGGCACTAGTTATCCCTCCTTACAGGATCAATCCAGAAGCATACACCTATGAAGGGTCACTGCCAACATGAATTGTGATTGAAAAATCCTAACTCCAAAACAAGGCCTCTTTACTCTCATTCTTCCAATCATCATAACTAGACTAGCACATCACCACTAGGTTGAAATATGAGGCTACCTCACTAGTCATGCCTCAAGTAACATTTTTTATTTACCTATTATCCAATAGATATATATTATTAGTTGTACTTTTGAACAATAGTTTTTTAGGAGACTACTAAACCATAAAAACTAGGTAATACAGATTACAAACTTGTCATTTGATTTCATATTCATTCCTTTTATTAACTTTCTATAGTTGCATATCTAGTTTGATCCTTCCATGCATTTCCATATTTCAATTAAATATTAATTTCATTGATCAAAATACATTGAAAGTGTTGTTGGGACAAAGAAAATAGAGTCTTACTCAACCTATTTTCTATAGTGAATCCCTATTTTGTTGAAACCTAACATGTGTATGAAATTTAATAGCAATAACAACCTTTATAAAAGTTGTAGCCTGTAATACAAATAGTACTGAGAGTTTAATTGCAATAAAACATTAGCAGTATTAAAAAAATCATCCACAAAAATTGAACACGAGAATTTTCACTAGAAAACCTTTTAAGGACGAAAACCCCAAAGCATTAATAATTTATCCTAGAAATTAGATGACTGAGTTTGTACATGAACATGTAATTATCTACAACAAGTTTTTGTTTGTCATACATACCAAAAAGAGGCTTGTACAGTTTTACTGCCATGAAATGTACAACTGCTGAATGTCTTGGGTAGCGTTGACCAAACTCAGACTCTCAGTGTGCCTGGGTGCTGGTATAGTCCTTAATTATTACTATCATGACTTTTTGGTTCCCTAGAAGGGTCATCATGGCTTTTACAAAACATTCGAATGAGTTGGTGTGTACCTGTGTGTACTCTGGAAGAGATCAGGTGTATCGAGAACAACCCTAACATGGCTCAGATGCATAGAGGGTGATGTTAGCAGGTCACTCGAGAGATGTAAAAACCCCAACAAAGGATTGGGTGTACCATAGTTCATCCCTCACATGGCTCAGGTATGTAGTAGCATACCCTAGCTAGGTTAGGGTCATGTGGAATGTAGTAGAGAAGAAGGAACTATGAGTTGAAGTTCTTCCATGAGATGGAGGGAGTAGATACTTGTCCTTCAAGGGATGCGATCTTCTTCAACAATTAAAAATAGTTGAGAAACTCAAGAATTTTCTTCTAAAGAGAAGTGATGATTATCTTGTATGATGATTTACAAATGGAAAATCTTATTTATTTACAGGTCATCAAACATAAGATGATTCCACACAATTAGGAGGTTGAGCTTAGGGATTTTATTATTTTCATGTTTGAGCATTGACTTTTAATCTTTTGTGGTCTATTAGTTTTTTAGTCTTTTTCTTTGAGGTACTTGTTCCTTCATTTGATGGTAACTTGGACAAATACAAGGTGTGCTAGAGTTTCATGGCCCTTCAAGTGATTTTATGACCACAACAAGTCATATTAAGAGTTCTTCAAGGTCCCCATGGTACATACATGTCCACTCAAAGTGCATCTTCATAAATAAGGAGGATTATTAAATTATTTATCTTTTTCTCCTCATTTCCACCAAGATCAAGTGCTACATATTTCAACCAGGGGTCGCTAGTCCCTTGAGAAGGTATCATAACCCATATATCTAGGAGAGGAGTACATCACTTTTCTAGACCCAGTCTAGGGATTATGGTGATGACATGGTAACTAACCAAGTTCTTCAGCCCCAGGATGCATTAGTTGTCTCAGTGTCCATTTCCTAGTAACCAACCAAGTTCCTCCATTCTCGAAGAGAATGGACCTTAGTCCTAGTATGATGTCTCAGTCCCATACTCGGTCAATTTAGTGGTAACTGACTAGGTGCCCCCATTCTCCCAAAGAACGGCCCTCAATCCTAGGCTGAGTACCCAACCCCAGACTAGGTTGATTTCCTTGTAATTGACTAGATTCCTCCATTCTCCCAGAGAATGGCCCCCATCCCTAAGATGAGGTCCCAGTCCCATACTAGTTTGATTTCCTCGTAACTGACCAGGTGCCTCCATTCTCCAAGAGAATGGCTCTCGATGATTCTTAGGAAAAATCAACATATTTGACACAATATATTTTTTTGTCAACATTTTAGTTCTAGGAGAGGAGATAAATATTTTTCCCATTTGGAGTCATTTTTTTAATATTGCATTGAATTCTTATGGATCCTTTCCATTTTCCTACATGGGATCATGATTTCAGTTTTCTAGGACTACTACATAATAAAACTCTTACCCATGTTACCAAAATTTAATGGATAAGGGTAAACCACTACATTCAAACACATTTGGTCACATGAGCTAATTAATTTGGCTACTAAATGATCTTGAAGGTGATGTTCGATGCAAGTGATTCTCCTTCACTTTAGAAGGATAGATTCATACTTGGCACAAGGCATTACCATCAAAATCTAATTATAGTTTGACCCAATTTAAGGAAATTTTTTTATTTGTTGATGACACTTATCACTTTGAAAATCTGTGTTATGAACTTGAGGATATATGTAAAGATGAAGATGAATTTGACAATGATTTTAGTATGATGTTTATGCATATTTATCTTAGGTTTCATGAAATCAATAAATCATTTATGCAAGAAATGCTTGAGTACTTATCAAATCTCCTATCCATCAATGAATAATATTTATCATTAGATGGTGAGAAATATATGCACTATCAGGAGTTTCTTTCATTGAATATATTACACGATGACTCATTTGTTGAATTATCCACCAAATATATTACCCTCTCAATTATATGAGGCTCATTCATTTAAACGATCATTAGGAAAGGAAAGTGAATTTTTACTAAATGAGATTGAACACTTAAATTTCAACAATGTACAAGGAGACTCTATAAAAGAGCTTTATTATAACCTACATGCTACATCAATGGATATTGTTTCAACAAATCAACCCAAATTACAAGAAGGAATTTTTTCTCATCAATGTTTTGATGAAAAAATATTGGAACTAACAAAAATATTGAATATATGATGAATGGAAATATGGAATTTCCAAGTTGAGTCACATTGATATCCTTTTAATTCAAGTAGGTCCTACAGATGTTATGCTCAAGGGAATTGACAGGGTCTTGGATGTTAAAGATTATGATACATTTCCAATAGTCCTAGTGGAAAAGGATAATTTGAGAAATAAATTAAATATTCACCCATCTTGTTCACCTTTATTTAAGTACAAAAATACCCTATATATTAAAGATGAATCATAATCCCAAGCTCATATAGAGAGATCATGTTTATGGTTTGGAAAATGGAACTGGAAAAAATCACATTCTTAAGCTAAAATAATTTCATGATTTAGAGGTTATACAACATGAAATGATTGGATATTTTACAAAATGAAATAGTTGACAAAACCACACCACAATTATTTTTAGAAAAAGGATGGAAGTATTGTAAATTTACCCAGCAAAGAGGGTGTCAACGTATCCTTTTCCATCAATTATACACATGACAAAGAAACTTGGTTATCAACAATTATAAATATTATCAATTACCAATTTTATTTGATCTACAAGTTAATGCCCAAGAACAATTAGAGTATGGTATGTAAATTGATGAGTCCATGCCTAATCATAATATTCCTATAGGGAGGGATGATACCAAAACACATTGCTAAACTCACTAATAAAGTTGGATTTGAGACCACTAGAGGCCTAATATGTTATCTTATTTTGGGAGGAATGTTGTTTGCATCCTTAGACAAGGATCACTATGTAAAGTACAAACAAATAAATCCTCAAAAAGTGTCAAACCCAGATTGGGAGCTTCTTGACATGCTAAACAAAGTGGAAGATATTTTCACTACAAAGGTTAAGGTAATGAATGGATTGATATAAAAACCAAGAAAAAAGGTAATGAATGGATTGATATAACAACCAAGAAAATGATTCATTAGGTTAAGTTTTATGTTTTCAAATTCTACCACTTTTTTCAAAAAACAGAATTATAAATTTCTATGAAAATATCAATTGTTGGATGGAGTCCTCTCATGTTTGATGGTATTGAAAAAATGGTGAGTGTTTGATACTTCTAGATGGGGATTAGTTCTCCCATGAAAATATTATTTCTCTGATGTATTACGTAGCATACCAGTTCTCTATAACCATCCTCACTTTGATGGTTGCATTGGTTTTATGATTTTGCATGACCTTAGGTTTGTTGGGATATTATAGGGTGGGATTAGATTAGTATCTTGTGGTTTTTTTTTCTTCATTCCCAATACTGTGTTTTTTATGAATTAGATATTGTTTTTTATTACATTAGAAAAATAGTCCTAAATATAAGCTTGTACATATTTCTATTGTTCAGTGTCTTTGATATCATTTAAATTAGTTTTATTTTTGTATGGTTAAGTGTTACGAGTTCAAATAATCCATTTGTTTGAGTAATTTCTATAAGTTTTGGAAGATGTTGGCCTATTTACAAACATACTTTTTAGTCCACCTGATAATATTACCTAATTTGATGAAGTTGGTATTATGTTGAGTGGTTATAATGGATAATATTCATATATTCAAAAAATATGCTATGCTCCTTCTCGGTAACATTTTCCAGAGAGAGTCTAATTAAACCTAACTCAAAAATTGATTGAGTTAACCCAGTCTCTCTCTCTCTCTCTCTGTCTATCTGTTTTTAGACAAACATCAAATATTTGATCAGATGTGGCACCTCTTGATACAAATTTACAGCTCAAGGATTGAGATTATTTAGGCACTCCCAAGTTGACTACTCTTTGTAAAATTATATATTAACTTAAGGAATATATTTGTGCATTATTGCATTAACTTAAATCTTTATTATCTAGTGTCCAAGAATTCTAGATTGATTTTCTATGTGCAATAATTGGATTGATTTTTCTCGTAGTTGCACACAAAAAATGTTGGATATTCATTACCAGTCATAATATAGCATTATCTCCTCAACTTATGCATCCTTGGTTTTTTTTGTCAGAAATTCCTCTCTTTGGTAACCCCTAAATTCTATACATAATTTATCAACGTGTTACCAATGCTTTCAAAGATTTATTTTGAGCAAAACTCCATTGGTAGGGAATACGACTTGACCCAAACCAGGGTCTTTGATAAGTATTCCTTCTTGGGATCAAAGCATTATTTCCATTACTTTATGTGAAGGATGGACAAGTTAGAATATTGTGGGCCCCTTTAAAAATGCACTCACTATCTTTAGTGTTGGAAAAAACCACAATGAAGAATACCTTTGTGCAATGTTTAAGATTATTCAATATTTTGATCCTCCAGTTGGCATTTATCCACCACTGCAGACCCTACTTATGTGGCAAGTACCCAAGAATATATCATATAGTTGCATCATCCTTTATGTATTGAATGAAACCCCCAATTTATTGAACGACTCTTTGAAGGGGGGGTTCTCCACTACTTTATCCATCCATTTTCCTACTTTTCTTATTGAATAGATAGCCTTGAAATTCCCATTATGAAGTCATTGGATTATTCCCTTTATACCTATGATCACATTCTTAAAATATCCATGTGTATATATGGATGCCACTTCTCTTGAGATGGAAGCCATAACCAAGTTTCCTTCACTACAAAACTGTAAATTCATTTTAATAATGAGGAAATTCGACCCCCTTCATTACTATCAATGTATTGTTGACAAAATAGTATGTAGAATATATATTATATGTGGTCTGATTTAGTAGTAAAAATGTATTTATATACATCATTTTGTGTTCATTCCCACAATTTACATATGAGAAAAATTTGTGGACCTAAAGACCAATTGCATGCGAGAACAACCTGATGAGTAAAAAAAGATTGATAAAGTTGTGGCATATTTTTCTATGAAGCCATTTTCTAGGATAGTTAAGATGATAACGATTGTTAACCTTTTCCTTTACTATCTTGGAAGGGATACTTTCCTTTCCTTAGCTAGGTAAAAATATGTTTATTTTGTTACGAGTATCGATAAAAGGATAAAACCATTATATAGTTGCTTCATATATTTTCATAGCTTAAACAATTGCCTACTTTTTCCTTGTTTCTCTTGTGAGATAAATATGGTTTAGAGGAAATGATGTTTGTATGTTTACCTGTTAGAATGGTTGAAATTAAAATATCTATTTTCCAATGTGTTCACAGTTATTTGATTGGTATGCCATAGGTGACTTTTAAATGGGAGATATATCTAGTTGTTGTTGTGAAGTAAAGTAGTTATAACATCTAAAAATATTTATATTGAATATGTAGATTTTAATAAATAGAAAATTAAGTTATGCTCTAGTTTAATATCTTTTTGCAACTTGTGATATGTAATTATACAGATATTTGAATTAAATATGTTGATACCACTATGACAACTTATTCTTGTGGTAATGTTTAAATGGATAACAATTGACCTGTCACCTTAATTTGTTTAAAGTTTTCTGGGAAAAGTGCAACAAGTCTTTATCAGCATCCAAACACTTGAATGCATATTTTCAAGAAGGTGATCATAATATATGGAATTTCGGTGAATGGCATGTTCGTGGATGTAAGTTGTATCGCAAATTGATTGATCCTGTGAAGTGGGAAAGGTTTGATCTTGATGAAGTTTTTAAGAGCTTTCCATTCCTTGACCATGGAGGGAAGGTCTACACTACGAGTATCAAACATGCAAAAGATTTGAAGGGATATGGCATCTGGGATGTTCCAAATTAGGTAAATTGTATTATCTACTATGCTCAGTGGGATTATGACAAGTGACTTACTAAAATTTTAAGCAACATACTAGCATTTGAGGTCACTGGCTATGTCAATCACACCTTCAATAAATGTTAAACTCTTTCCTCATCAATGGATAGAAGTTGAATGGATTCTACAACATGAGAGAAACATTAAGGTCCCGAGATGATGGGTTCAAATGTAACTCTATGCTTATGAGACACACAAGTTTTTCACAGTGGCTTTGCAACCATTGTTATGAGTTCTTATCCTCTAGTAATGTAACAAAATCTAAAAATATCAATATAGTAATAACTCGCAACATCATGTATAAAATAACGACAAGCCAAATATTTGAATTGAGTTCATTGGTAAAGTTAAGAGAGTATCAACATGTTCCATTCCCACTAGGTCTTCCCTAACTGTATGAAATGAGTTGAAGAATAGATGGGAAGTGTGTAATTCAAAGGAGACTTTAGAAAAATAAATACTTTGACCCAGTTTCTAAGCAAAAGGTACTCCATTCATTGGGGAACAACATCTCAAAGCTTATTTCATGAAACAACCAACTTGAAAAGAAAGAATGGAAAAATGTGAAAGTATAGTTTATTAGAGAGAGATTCCCAAAGAGGGGAATAAATATGAAATAATTGAGAAATGTGAAAGTTCATATTTTTAGGGAGTGATTGGCAAAGAGGGGACTAGAAGTGGGTGGATGAGTTTTATATGGTATCTGTATGTATGGTTTTCTATGCTTGCTCAAGAGTTGTATGGATTTTTTTTGTTTAGAGTGGTTTTTGTATATTGGTTCAATCAAGGGCTTGGAGGTGCATTTTACCATATAGCCACAAAATTCTATTGGAAATATGTGTGATCGATGTAGCCATAAGCAACACTGGTTTATCAAGGGATTTGTTATATTCCACACGTTAGGAAGCAAATATAGGGTCTACTGATTGATGTTCTTCTAGTTGCGGGGTATCGACAACGTCCCTATTTCATCTTTACAGGTGTTATTCTTCTCCCCGAAATGTTATTTTGTGGATAGATTCCTCTTCAACTTTGGTTGTAATTTGTATAACTTTGTATTTCATATTAGAAACTGGTGTCAATATGTTTTGAATTTCATTCTTTTGGATTTTGATAAAGGTGATAAATATGTTTCATGTTAGTTAGATACAATCATCAGTGATTTTTATCCCTGATTGTATTTTCTTTGAATTAAAAATTCATTGGATTTGAAGAAGATATCCTACCTCTTGAATCACCTTGATAGTTTGTAATAAACTAGCATAGATTCATATTAATCCCAAATTTATTAAGCATTGAGGGGGATAAAAAATACCAAGTGTAAACCTCTCCATATTTAATAAATCCAACCTTATGATGGACCTATGCTGGTGTCTATATAAATATTTCCACTAAAATATTATAGGGACACCCAAGAGATGCTTCCCCATGTGCATGGATGCATATCTAGTAATAATTTCAATGTATATTAGTCTATCTTGCCTAGGTTATTCAAACCAGAAACTTGTCAACAAAGAGATAAGAAAAGGCTAAGAAACATTAACGATAATCATTTGAACTAACTATTAAAGTTAGTGTAGCTGTGAGACCCATTCTCAGAGAGGATGGTATGCTAGTCCGTTAAATAGGGAAGAGTAAGAACCTAGAAGGTACCCTAGGCCCCTAGTAGTCTCCTGGGGATCTTGGTTTGGGACCAACTAGGTTGATTCCATCGCAAAGCCACTAACATGTGGCTAGGGACACTATGTGCCTCTAGGGTATTCTTTTCTGGGACTAGGGACATGATGTTCAAGTAGATCCTACAAGTAGAGGCAGAGACATATTTTGGTCTGGCACTAGGGACATGATGTCCAAGTAGGTCATGCAGGTAGTTTTTCAAATTTAAGTCTAGGAATGAATCTAAGATTAGTACTGAAGACCATTCTCTAGGAGAATGGAGGACCCCATCAAGGTTTATGGGTTAATAAACATTATTCAATCTAGGAATGAAACTCATATTAGGCATGAGAGTCATTATTTAAGAATAAAAAATGATGATGCGTGATGTCCTCTCTCCTAATCATTACTTTTAGGTTGCTTCTCAAGGGACTGGCCACCCCTTAATGATGTCCCTAGCACCTAACCCTTAGGAGGAGTATTTGGACAAGAATATTGTACCATTCGGTTTGGATCTTTCCCTTATACAATGATGATAATATATATATATAACTATGTACCTTGAGAGAGAAAAAAGATTGTTGGTCTTGTTGGTCCTATAAAGGAGTTGTTTTGTCCACCTTTTATGGTTCACCTTATCTTGTGGGTATGTGGGTTGTTTTATTATTGTGCCCCCATTGGTTGACTCTTGGTCCTTTATCTTGGTTAATTTATGTTTTTAAAAAGGACCTTTGACCCACTTAATGTTTATGGTTTTATTATAAAACCATTGGACCTTTTAATTTATGAATTTATTATAAAACCATTTTTACATGTATTTTATCGTTTTATGTTATAACCTTTCGACCTTTCATTGTTACACCATTTATTTATTTTATGATTGGAATTTTCCCTTAGGACCATTGGTACCAAAGTATGTTATGGTGTATTGTTTATCTTACCAATCTTATAAAAGACTAAGGTTATATTTCAATCAAAACATATCCTTTAAGTTAAGCCTCACTTACCTGTATGTGACTATTCTACCCGCACGACTTTTCTACCTGCACGTGACTGCTACTGACCATGAATACTTGTCTTGTATGACTCTCCTTTGTGACTGCTACTGCTGACAGTGACTGGAACTATCCTGTCTTTTTCCTCTCCTTCTTGCATGAATGAGCTTGCACGGATTCTTTGCATCCATGTGACTGAGCTATCGCTTACCTCCTTAATGTCTTACCTCTGCATCTATGTGACTGTTCCGCATGGTATTTCGATGCGCCACATGAATAGGTCTATCCCATCTGTATATGTGTGATCCTTCCGTGATCCTCCATCATGACTATACCTACAGGATTCTCCGGTGTGACTAATCTGTGTGATCCTTTTGTGACCCTCCACCATGACTATACTTGTGGGATCGTTCGGCATAACTGTTCTGCATGAGACTTTCACATGAACCCCAACGTCTTCCAATGTCACTGTGTTTGTGTGATCCTTCAGCCTGACTGTATTTTGGTTCTTCAGTGCTTCTTCACAAAGTGAACTTGTCTCTACCTTTCACACACCTGGGTTACGTGGCAGAAATATTCCAGCCACTCGGTATGTCCTTGGGGGAAAGTCTCGAGTCAAGGATATCACCTTGTTCTTGACTCCTCCCTTTCGGCTCAACTCCTAACGAAGCCAAGGGGGGTAGACCATATTAAGTTACTAAGGAAAAATTATTTAGTATGATGATGGTATTAAAGAGTAATTTTTTTAGGAGTTTCAATTTAACAACTATAAACAACAAATAACATGATGAGATAATCACAAGTAAGCATGAAAATGATACCCAATCACATATAGATTGAAAGAAATAAACAATTGACCAGTTCCTTGAAAATGGAGTTGAAAAACAATTAAGAGTGCTTGCAAGTGCTGGAGTGAATGTTGTACAATTTTATCTTGGTTAGTTTTAAATTAATGTAAGAAGATGAGTAATTTAACTTAGGCGAGAAGACTCCAGATATACCCAGGGGGTACTTGAAGTATGTCCAAAACTAAACCATCATGGATACCCCCAAGGAATATGTCGGATCAATGGAGTATCTGAGGCTGTTGTTCATAGTGCACCCAAATTTGTAACAGAGATCGGTGCCCCAAGGTCACTTTTCAGGAGTTCCCGCTTCCTTTGGGTATTTTTCCACCGTAATGGTTTGATCAAGCTGTTGGATTTTCGCCTGATGGTTTGTCAATTTGGGAAGAGTTAATCCTAACTATTTTAGTCACTCAACTAATTTTGATGCATTATGACTGATCGGATGAACCAAAGCCAAGTACAGAGCATACACACTGGAGTCTTCATTATTTTTAGTAAATTTTAAAATAGGTGTTCTTGTTGAAAAGAAAACCATCTAGGAACCTCTTTGGATCCAAGTGGATCTCAATAGGGGAATCAAGAAAGGGTTAATTTTATTATGACTAACAAAACAATTGATGAAAAATGAATCAAAGATACACAAATCCAGTTTTCTAATTAGTCCTACCACGCATCTCTTTCCCCTTGCGGGTCAATCAGGAAGTCGTGGGGTAAGTAGTATGATTAATTTTGAAATTAAAATATGGAATAATGAAAAACTATATCAAAGTATACAATCTTTCATGTCAGTACAAAACTAGAGCAAAAAAAAGGGAAAAATGCAAAAAGGTGAAATGGACGCAGATCCCCCTTGGGCGATGGGGAGCGGGCTTGAAAGAGACTACTAAAAAAATATTTTCTTTTATTATTATTGGTTACAATCTCAGCAAACTGAAATATCAGAAACATACTGATCCTTCTATGAGATGAAACCAAGATTTTACAACCTTCCAGAATTTTTAAATTTTAGTGAAAGGGGAGACCCCTAGGGGGGATTTGAACGCTCCCGAGGCCACTTTCGAACAAAAGATTCCTCTATTTTATGTTACAACTGCTAAGAAAGAGAAATCATGTTAGAATAACATATTCCCGAAAGCACTTTAAGAGTGCCTTTGGATCAGCCTACCTTAACTCAAAAAAGACTAAGCTAAAACTAGCTAAACAGGTGAAAAAGGAACCAAGGAAAGCAAGGTTTCCTTGGGATCTTGGATTTCTGTTAGTGCAGCCAATGAAATATGCACCAATTTCTGGATTTAATATTTTTAAAATAGAAAAGGAAATCTAGAGCATGCAACCTACTGATTTTCTTTAACTTGCCATGCAAAATGGATGATTTCCTTATGCTAGACCTAGAATGCTTAATGATACTTTTCAGAATTAAGATCTAGACTATGAGATTTGAAATAGAATATATATGTAAATTTTAATTTGATATAATAGATCCAAATGATAACAAATATTTCGAACAAAGTAACCTGGTAAGAAAATTGATTTTTTTAAAGAAAGGAGAAGAAGAGGAGAGAAGGTCGGCTCGTTGCTTGAATGGAACAAGTTGAAAGGAGGGCCTTTTGTGGAGTGCTGAGGGACAGAGTCTTGAGGTTATTGGATAAGGAGTGGCATAAATATTGATCCAAACCTTCTTCCAATTGGGAACCTGCAACTAAATAACACAATCCTACACAATACCTCGTGAGATCTGGATATAGATGTATAAAGCAACAAAAATGAAAGATCATGCAAAAATAATCTTATTTAAGCATATAAATGAAATTATTGAGCATACGTAATATGGATAAACAAGATAAAGTAATCTAACTTTCCTATTTTACACCCTTACTTGATTCAACCGAATCCTTAAAGCCAGAAAACAAAAGCAACACAGAAATTGGAAAGAAATTGTAGTTACCACATTAGCAGCATGACGCTGGGAATCAACACAAACACATGCACTAAACGGTATAGCCTCCAAAGCTTCTTTATTCACAAAAAATATAGTATTATTACAATGGAAACAACTCTTCAATCCAACTCTAACTAGCTTGGAGGAGGTAGGCTGAGCTTTATTTATACAAAAAATAGGAGATCCGGCCCAGGGGGCACAAATCCCAAGGAAACAGACCACTGCAGCTAAAGGAGAGTCAATCAATGCTGATCTGAAGGCTAGCGGAGCCTACTTGTTAATCGGGGGTCTGATTGAGCTAACACATCAACCCATAGACTAACACATCAATCCACAGAGCTTCCAGGAGAGCCCACACATGTGGAGGAGAGAGAGAGAGTGCAATTCCCCATAAATGATGTTGAAGATCAACTCTAGATCTGTCCAGATCACCTCCTTCAGTGAAGGATTTGTCATATCCATTCAATCTGGTTCAAATCTGACTGATTTCAATCAAATCGGTTGAGAATCCACTGATCTAGGATTTTGGATTTGCTCCATTATTCATCAATTTATTAATTAAAATAATCAATAATTGATTTTTGGGGTTTTCTGACTTGAGTGATGGAAAATCACTCAAAACTAGGAAATAGTGGGTTTATAGGTTTACATGGTGCTCTTAGCTTCAAAATGAACACCTACATGACTAAAACAGATTATTTCGCCCACTTTTATTACAAAACCAATTTTTCCAATTAAACTATTAAAAAATAGCCTAAGTTTTGGAAAAAATAAATTTTAATAAAAAACACTAAAAAAATTAAAAAATTAAAAAAAGTTGAAAAAACCTAGGGAGACTTAGACATGTTCATATGACTTGACCATGATGCCTAGCATGTTTATACATTGACACATAGACTCAAATAATCTCAATAGGCCTAAATGCCAAGCCGACCACCCCAACTTTGGAGGTATGGAGTGAAAAACTCAGAAATTATCAGTCGTTTATTCAACAACCAATAATAACCAAGGGAAAAAACAACCTGGGATGATCAGATTGACAAATAAATTCTAAGAGAGTGAGTCTTTTACAGATACTATCATGCTAGAACATTTATTACAATTCCCCCATGAGGTATGAACATGTGATATAGTACAACAAAGCTTCGTAGAAGCAAGACTGAAGGTCTTCTGAAGTCCGACCAAGTTATCCTTGTCCGGTTCACCGGGCTCACTTGATAAAAAACCGCTAAGTACAACTTAGGTGGTAACATTCTGGATCCATCTAGGGACACATTCTCTGCCTAATATTTTGTTCAAAGGAGAGGATGTGAGAACTCCAGAATCTCTCAGTCCTACATAGCAATTAGAGTTTGTTACTAACATGTATATATAAAAAATAAACTATAAAAGAAAACTAATGTACATAATTAGTCTATGATGTGCAAAAAGGGAATATTTTACAAAACTAATATACAAAAGAAAAATTTTCAGGATTAGTAACATGGTACAACACACCTATAATACAAGAATATCTATAATACAACAATATGATACATAAAATTTAAAAGTACATGTAGGGCAAGGTTTAGAAATTGGCCCTGGAACCACTGATGCCAATAAAGGAATTAAACTCTCTCGGCAAAGAACATCTTGAGGAGGAAACCATTCACTGGTAGGCTCAAGCTTTCTCCTTCTAGATCATTTAGATAGAAAGAATTCGTTCCTACTACTTCATCAATGATGTATGGCCCCAACCATAAGCTTCCGGACTTTCTATGTTTCCCAGGTTTCTCCCGTCGTTTGTCCCAATGCAAGACAATGTCACCTACTTGAAAGGATCCCAACCGGGTAGATATTTTAAAGGTTCTCTTGACCTTGTCTGAGTTTCTGATACTTTGGTCAAGGGAATTTCTTCTACTCTCATCTAACTTGATCAACTAGTTTATTCTCTTCTGAATGGCCTCTTAATTTGAGCTGAAGGTCTGGAGAAGCTGATACACTGAAAGCTTTAAATGGACGGGTAAGGTGACATCTAGGCCATAGACTAGTTCAAAAGGGCTCCTCTAGGTTGAACTTTTCTTTGTGATTCTATCAGCCCATAATGCAAATTTGACCTTGCTATCCCAAGCCTTCTTATTGTCACCCACAATTTTCTTGATTATGGTCATTAAGTTCTTGTTACTTGACTTAGCTAGACCATTCCCTTGGGGATAATATTTGGATGAATGGGATAATACAATGCCGTACTTGAAACAAAAGGATGACATCTTGGAGGAAACAAAGCACGTGCCATTATCTGTGATGATTCTGGCTAGCACACCAAATCTTGAGATAATCTTATCTTATAAAAATCCATGACTATAGCATCGATTGCCTTCTTGGTGGGTATGTCCTCTACCCACTTGTTGAAATAATCAGTGGTGGTAAGAATCCAAGAATAACCATTGCTCGAGTTATCTTTGAACTTACTGATGAAATCAAGCCCCCATTGTTGGAAAGGGGCTTGGACTACTATTGGATTTAAAGGCAAGGCTTTCATTTGTTGCTTTCTAGTGAATAACTTACAATGGGGGAAAACTATGACATCCTTGTGCACATCTGAAAATAGGTTTGGCCAATAGTAGCCTCCTCTAAGGATTTTATGGGTGGTTGTTCTTGCTGCAAAATGTCCACCACAAAATATTGAATGGAACTCAACCATGAGTTTTTCGGACTCAAGTTCATCGACGTATCTAAGTATTAAACCATCGGGGTTTATCCAACCCAAACCATCTTTTGTTAAACAGTACTTAGTTTCTTTTAACCTTAATGCTCTTCTTTTATGGCCAATTAAGTGATCAAGTCATGTAAGGTTACAGAGTAAAAAGATGATGTCGGTATACCAAGGGTGCTTCTCTAATATCTAAAGCTCGTCTAATATAATTTGTTCTAAATCACTGTTTTGGCATATTATTCCTAAGGCCTTTTCATTTCCTTGGGTCAACATCTTTGCAAGACCCTGTCCCTTAATTAACTTAGTAGGTTTTATCTCTAAATCATTTTCTTGAATCTTTGAAACCTACTTACCCCTGATTCCTAGACAATCTTGTTGAGACATGATATCCTTGATAGCTGCATGGGGTACATACCCAATGATTTTGGAGTAACCTACATAAGTTCTGAAATGTTTAAGGGACTTGGCAAGAGCATAAGCCTTTTTCTCCATGGTGGTATACTTCAACTCTAAATGTTGCAAGGCTCTACTCATAAAGGCTATAGGTTGCTCTTGTCCCTCCTTATTCTTTTGAAGCAAAAAACTAGCAATGGTGTCTTCTGAGGCAAAGGAAAATATCTGGAATTCCTTGGAATAATATGGACTAATCAAGACTGGGGACATGGATATGGAATATTTGATAGAATTGAAAGCATATTTCCCTTCATCCGTCCACTCAAACTTAGCATCTTTCATTAATAACTTTTGTAGAGGTTTCATTAATTCTGCTAAATTTGGGATGAATCTTCTTATGAAATTTATTTGACCATTGAAAGATTGAAGAGATTTTAGATTCTAAGGCAAGGGGACTCTCTTAATGGCTTCAACTCTCTCAGGATCAACCTTGACACCATCCTTAGAAATGATGTGCCCCAACAACTTGCCTTCATCAACTCCAAAGATTGACTTGGCGGGGTTCAAGGAAATACCATATTTCTAAAATCTTATGAAAACCTGCCTAAGATGACTTATGTGGTCAGATCTTTCCTTTGAAAAAATAGTTAAGTCATCTTGATATATTTCGATTATTTTTTCTATAAGTTCTTTGAAGAAAAAATCCATGGCTCTTTGTAAGGTGGCACCAGCATTCAATAAGCCAAAAGGAATTCTTAAAAATTTATAGGTACCCCAAGGTGTGGTGAATTTAGTATTATGTTGATCCTCCTTATTTACCAACATTTGGTTATAACCGGAAAAGCCATCCAACATGGACATCATTCCTAATCATGTTACTCTTTGAAACAATGTTTCCATGTCGGGTAATGGGTAATTATCTTTAAGGCGTGATGTATTTATATTTCTAAAATCTATACATATTCTAATTGACCCATTCTTCTTTCTGACAACAACTAAGTTGGAGCAGCAATATGAATGTCTTGTAGGTGCTATGATCCCTACCACCAACATCTTCTGAAGTTCCTTCTACACAATGGGGGCCAACTTAGGATTTATTTGCATATGTTTTCGTCGGAAAGGTTTGACCTCTTTAGCCTCTTCTGTGAGGGGAATAGTGTGTTGAAACACATCTTCTCGATAGGATTTAAGCTCATCATAACTAAAGGCCAACACATCTTTATACTCTTTGATTAAGTTGATCAAATTGTTCCTTTCCTTTTCCAAAGCACCTTTTCCAATTTTTATTAACTTGGGGTCCTTATCAGTTCCTATGTTTATTTCCATATAATTCCCAATTTTTATTTCTTCTTTTTTGTTTTTTATGATGATCCTGTTGATCAAAAAGATTCTCGAAAGCTATAAGGCTAATTGGGATGTGATTCCTTACATTATCCTTGCACTCCTGATACTCTTTAACCTCTTGCTGGTAATTGATCTTGCAACCTTCAAACTCTTGTAGATTGTGGATGAATCTCAAGAGTTGCTCATCATCTTTAAACACCTGCTAGTGATCTATATTATCCGGAATTGAAGGCATGAAATTAATTTTCATCTCTCCATTCCCACTAATCATTTCATCTGATGGCTGGAGGGTGGATGTTGCTACTGCCAATTTATTTGCTAACCCATTCATTTCCCTATGGATCTTTTGAATGTTAAGTGCATCAAACCACTCCATAGTGTCCCATGTGGCATTTCTATACTTCCTTAGTCTGTCATTTTTGCATTGATACCAATTATTAATATGGAGGACAACTAATTTTGAATCACCTTTTATGTTCAACATCTTTATCTCCATATCTTTAGCGATTTCTAACCCTAAGAGAAATGCCTCATACTCGGCTACATTGTTTGATGCTTCAAACTCTAACCTAAAAGAAAAGTTGTAGACGTTATTTGAAGGAGAGAGGATCATGATGCCTGCACCTTTTTCAGCTTTGGAATAAGACCTGTGAAAGTACATCTACCAAACTTCATCTATCTTTTCATTTTTAATGTTTTCCTTAATAGGGGCCATGAAATTTGACAAAATAGCATAGTTTCCAAAGTTATCAGTGAAACGAACAAATTCATTTCCAGGCTTCTTAGGGTTTTCTACATGTCATTTCCTTAGCTTCTCTCTGTGGAGAATCACCCTTGTGTTTTCTGATGCAGGTATAGTAGCATATGTCCAATCCATTTGAATTTACCCACCAAGAGTTGCAACCCGTTTTCTGGATAGAAACATACCCCAATTATCTAGAACATCTATCACTGCCACATCCATCGACATGTCAATGTCAGGATACTTGGCCAACTTAACTTGTAAATTTAATATTATCCCTACGACTTCAACTTCTCTTGCATCCATAGAACAAACATTGTGGTAGGGTCGGGTGACCCTTAGATTTAGCTCTTCCATTACTTTTCTTGTCATGACATTTGATGAAGCACCTGAATCTAACATGCAGTTATGAAGGAGAAGGTTATCAACTAAGATAGAGACATAAAAAGGCGGGTGGTATTCTCTTCTTGGATCAACACTGTTGAGGAATATAGGCATATCTATAGGTTCAATATGTTTAGCTTCAAATATAGCATTATTATTAGGGAGAGGATCCTCTTTGACAACATTATGAGTTTTACTTTGACTATCCTTTATGGATTTCAACAACTTTTCTTTTTGACCAGGAATTTTAAGGACATTAGTTGCATAAACATGAATCTTAGAACTACTTATCCATTTTCCCATATCAACATTTGATTCAGGGATAACAGGGGGATCAAGGAGAGGAGGAGCGGTTACCTTTGTCTTGTACTATTTAGACAGTGATGGCTTCTCCTTTCTTTGATAAACTGCACCCTTGAATCTAGCCTCCTTCATTTCCTTGATTGTTTCCGGAGAAGGAATTACACCATCAAAGTTGGAAAGGAGACCCTTCTCATAATTGTAATCTGTGGCCTGCTGCTAATGCTGGTTTGATAAAGGGTAGGTTTGGCCTACCATGTACACATGATCAGACTCGCTTGATGTTGCTTCCTGATTACTAACTTCGGGCATTCCATGTTCTATAACTTGTTTTGCAATATAGAAAGTGCTTTCTTGGTGGAATTGATCATAAGGTCTACACCATGCAATGACTTCTTATACCATGTTAGCTGAGTCTAACTGGTTTGGAATCCTAGGTTTTTACTGAGGATATTTCTTCTGATACATCTGATTCTATTTAGGCTGAAAGTTCCTAGGTCCATTATTTCTTTCCATTGTGATTATTCTTTTCTGAATATGATTCAATTGTGCAGAATTATTTGCCATAAGTTGGTTTTGACTAGTAACCAAGTCTTTTATCATGTCAGTTACCTTTTTCATGGGATCTTTAGACGTTCCCTTTTCTTCTAATTTGATGGATTTTCCCTTCTCTTTGTTGTATGAAGTGTACCTTGGAATGTTGGATTTTCCTGAAGACTACATATTCTTTTCTATTTTCTCGGCCAAATCCTAAGCAATTTTTAGGTTGACTGACTCTTTGTCTCTTAATTGGTACCTCAAGTCACCAGTGAAAACTTTGATGTAAGATATGAGGATGGAGGCATCCTTTGGCTTGATTTCTTTAGGGAGGTTGGCAACCACATGCCTGAAATTAGTGTTAAATTCATCCAAGGTTTCATTCTCCATCTTCTTTATGTTATGAAGGGCAGCAAGCATATGTCTTGGTTCTTTCTTTTCCCCCCATTTATTCTTAAAACCCTCTAGGAATTCACTAAGAGTTTTATATGAATCATCACCTAGGTCGAAGTACCATTCTGCAGCATCATCCTCTAAGGATAAAGCAAAGAGCTTCATTTTGACATCTTCATGGTTATGGGCAGCATCATTACAATAACTGACCAAGTGCTTTTCAAACTTTCTAATGTGAGACTTGGCAATGATGGCATTATTTCCCTGGAATATGGGGAGTTTCTTGATAACATAATTTGGAATGTCATGAGGATTACCTGCCTAAGAAAAGTCAAGGGGTTTGTATAATTCCTTCATTTCTTGAGATTGGTAGGTATGACTCTCTACAAATATGTCATGGATATCTGAGAGGTATTGGTCTCCTAAATCTTCAAGGTTTCTACGGGACGTATGCCTATTCAATATTTCCCTGATAAACCTTTTGGGATCAGGGAGAGGATTGAATAATTGTCGGTGGTTTCTTCGGGTAGAAATTATTGAAGGGATGTTAGACAATGAAGTATCCAGATGGATTGAGTTTTAATTTTTATGTTTTTTAAAGACTAAATCAATAAAAAAAATTTATCTTTTTAGTTGTTTAGAAAAAAGTTAAGCTAAGTCGTACTCGGGAATAAAAATATTTATCCTCGACAATGGTGCCAAAAAGTGTTGCCTCCTTTCACACACCTAGGTTACATGGCAGAAATCTCCAAGCCACTCAGTGTGTCCTTGGGGGTAAGTCTTGAGTCAAGGCTATCACCTTGTTCTTGATTCCTCCGTTTAGGCTCAACTCCTAATGAAGCCAAGGGGGGTAGACCCTATTAAGTTACTAAGGAAAAATTATTTAGTATGATTATGGTATTAAAGAGTAAGGTTTTTAGAAGTTTCGATTTAACAATTGTAAACAGCAAATAACATGATGAGATAATCACAAGTAAGAACTAAAATAACACCCAGTCACATATAGATTGAAAGAAATAAATAGTTGACCATTGCCTTGAAAATGGAGTCGAAAAACAATTAAGAGTGCTTGCAAGTGCTAGAATGAATGTTGTGCAATTGTATCTTGGTTAATTTTAAATTAATGTAAGAAGATGAGTAATTTAACTTAGGTGAGGGGACTCCAAATATATCCAAGGGGTACTTGAAGTATGTCCAAAACTAAACTGTCATAGCTATCCACAAGGAATATGTGGGATGAATGGAGTCTCTGAGGCTATTGTTCATAATGCACCCAAAGGTGTAACGGAGATCGGTGCCCCGAGGTCACTTTTCAGGAGTTCCCACTTCCTTTGGGTATTTTTCCACCGTAATGGTTTCATCGAGGCATTGGATTTTCACCTGATGGTTTGTCAATTTGGGGAGAGTGAACCCTAATTATTCTAGTCACTCAAGTTCTTTTGATGTAGCTTGACTGATCGGATGAATTGCAGCCAAGTACAGAGCATACACACTGGAGTCTTCGTTATTTTTAGTAAATTTTAAAACAGGTGTTCTTGTTAAAAAGAAAACCCTCCAAGAACCTCTTTCGATCCAAGTGGATCTCAATTAGGGAATCAAGGAGGGGTTAATTTTATTATGACTAATGAAACAATTGATGAAAAAGGAATCAAATATACACAATGCCGGTTTTCTAATTAGTCCTACCATGCGTCTCTTTCCCCTTGTTGGTCAATCGTGAAGTCGTGGGGTAAGTAGTATGATTACTTTTGAAATTAAAATATGGAATACTTCAAAATTATATGAAAGTATACAATCCTACATGTCAATACCAAACTAGAGTAGAAAAAGGGGAAAAATGCAAAAAGGTGAAACAGACACAGATCCCCCCTGGGGGATGGGGAGCGGGCTCGAAAGAGCATAGTCAAAAAATATTTTCTTTTTTTATTATTGGTTACAATATCAAAAAATTGAAAAATCAGAAATCTGTTGCTCCTTATACGGGATGAAGCCAATATTTTACAACCTTCCAAAACTTTTAAATTTTAGTGAAAGGGGAGATCCCTAGGGGGATTTGAACGCTCCCGAGGCCACTTTTGAACAGTATATTCCTTTCTTTTTTGTTACAACTGATAAAAACCAGAAATCATGTTAGAATAACATATGCACAAAATAACTTTAAGAGTACCTTTGGATCAGCCTACCTTAACTCAAAAAAGACTAAGCTAAAACTAGCTAAACAGGTGAAAAAGGAACCAAGGAAAGCAAGATTTTCTTGGGATATTGGATTGCTGTATGTGCAGCCAATGAAATAGGCACTGATTTCTGGATTTAATTTTTTTTAAACATAAAAGGAAATATAGAGCATGCAACCTACTGATTTTCTTTAACTTGCCATGCAAAATGGACGATTTTCTTATGCTAGATCTAGAATGCTTAATGATACTTTTCAGAATTGAGATCTAGACTATGAGATTTGAAATAGCATATCTATGTAAATTTTACTTTGATATAACATATCCAAATGATAATAAAGTTTTTGAACACAGTAACCAAGTAAGAAAATTGATTTTTCTTAAAGAAAGGAGAAGAAGAGGAGAGAAGGTCGGCTCATTGCTTGAATGGAACAAGCTGAAAGGAGGCCCTTTTGTGGAGGGCTGAGGGATAGAGTCTTGAGCTTATTGGATAAGGAGTGGTGTCAATATTGATCCACACCTTTGTCCAATCGGGAACGCACAACTAAATAACACAAGCCTACACAACACCTCGTGAGATCTGGATATAGATGTATAAAGAAACAAAAATGAAAGATCAAGCAAAAATAATCTTATTTAAGCATATAACTAAAATTATTGAGCATACGTAATATGGATATGTTATTTTTTTCAACATTAAGCTAGCATTATTAGGATCTTTAACTGATAGAATAACAAGTACAACAATCAAACACAAGAGACAATGAACACAATTTTTTTCCTCGGGGAAACCATAAAGGAGAAAACCCCGTAACTTCCTCAGAGATGGAATCAGCACAAAAAGGTAAAACCCCAAAATAGTAAGATGCACTCTCGGCAATAGTAATCTTCTTCTTGTCTAGCCCCGATGTCTTCTCCTTCCTCAACTATGCTCTATACTTGAGTGTGTGAGTGATGTTTACTAAATATAGAGTTGAGCTCTCTAC
>LPNX010620035.1:302216-313255 GCA_001517045.1 Pseudotsuga menziesii | reverse complement strand
AAACATCATCATCTCTATATTTAGTATAGAAATACTAAATCACCATCATCTGCATCTACAATATCATTATCTTCATCTTATCTTGTATGTAGAAATACCAGATTTCTACGTGTTACATGGAACACAGGGTTCTTTGTCATCAGAACTGTGGTAATCACATAGAATCATTGTTGTATCCATCTTTAGGTCAAATAGACCTGATATCGGCTTCTGAAGCCATATGGCTTCATAACATAGTAGAGCAATCTGCTATATATTCTGCTTCAACCGAGCTAAGAGAAACACTGGACTGTTTCCTGCTAAACCATGAACTCATAGCAGACCTCAAAGCATATACCTGATTTGATTTTCCTGTCTGAGATACTTCCAGCCCAATCTGCATCTATGTAGCCATACAATCTATACTCATGGCTAGCATCATAGTATTGACCAAAGTCTATAGTCCTCATCACATGTTTTGCAGCTACTAGGTGAACCCGTATTGGTTGAACAAGATATTGACTTAAGGTGTTCACAACAAAACAAATGTCTGGTCTGGTATTTGTTAGGTACATCAATGACCCAATGATCTGTCTATAGTGAGTCACATCCACTAACTCTAATGATTCATCAGCTAACAGCTTCAGGTTGGAGTACATGGGTGTGGCCATGAATTTGCATTTCAGCATATTGAGTCTCTTCAATATCTCTACCACATACTTTCCCTGGTTGAGAAAGATTCCTTCTGAAATTTGCCATACTTCTAGACCTAGGAAATAATGCATTAACCCAAGGTCTTTCATCTCAAATTCTTCTGCTAGTTTCTTCTTACTTTCCATGATCTGTTTCTCATTCCCTGTCAAGAATAAGTCATCCACATATAGTAAAAGAATGACAGGTACATCTTCTACAACCTTGTAGGAAAGGTTAGGATCAACTTTACTCTTGGCAAGGCCCATGCTCATCAGGAAACTATCTATTCTTCCATACCAAGCTCTGGGAGCTTACTTCAGGCCATAGAGGGCCTTCTTCAACTTGCATACTTGATTCCTTCGGTCTTCAACTTCAAATCGTCATGACTATTCGATGTAAAACTCTTCCTCAATCATACCATTAAGGAAGGCTTGTCTTTACTTCATCATGGAAGAAACTACCATGATAGATTTGAAGGAAATGTACCTTGCTTCCAGAAGTAAGTGTCTCTTCAGATTTAATTCCCTCTTTCTGATAGAAACCTCTAGCCGTAACTCTTACCTTACTTCTATCAGCAACATATCTTATCTTGCAAATCCATTTGGAAGATACCACATTCTTGCTTTTTGGTTTGAGTACTATATCCCAAACATCATTCTAGTATCACAACATCTTCTATGAGTTTGTCTTCTTAGGTCATCAACATATCCTAGTCTTTTGCATTCAACCTTGAAGGTTGGAAACTACTTTACTCTTGGTAAAGTCTCGATCCATCACAAAGCTATCCATCATGTCATACCCTGTTGAACTCAGATATAATCTTCTGTAGTCACTCCCCCTGAGGTGGAGTATCATCTTCCTTCTTCATTCTGCACAGGTGGTTCTATGCTTGACATATACTGGTCAATAGAGTATGTCATGTCATAGTCTATTCTTTCTAGGGAGAATCACGAACCTTGCTTTGTACATCATATCATATACATCATTCCCCATGATCAACTGTTATTATTTGATCATAGCTTCTTCCATAGCATTCTTTTCTTCATCTTGAGTTATCTCTTGTACCCATGATGGTCTTCATCCTTCAAGGTGGATCTACAACTCTCTGAAGCTCTTTCTTTTGTCATGGTGTCTTTGACTCTGGGAGCTTCAGATTCATGTTTATTGGAGTGAATCTTGAATTGTCATCACTTGTTCTTCGGAACAAGTCTCATCCTTATTTTCTTGAATGAGGCTGTACATGACCTTTCCTGCATTTCAAATGCACCAGTTGCATGGTTAGAACTATTTCATAAAACATATGCATAACGACAAATTCTTATGCATCATGCAATTGTTTAGTCAATACAAAATTCAACCATATCTCACATAGACTTTCTAGATGCTTTCCATCTCTACCATGACATTATTGAGATTGTGCACTAATCCAATATGTCAGCAAAGAGGTTTGATAAGTAGCAATGGAGAGTTGTATAGCACCATGAGCTACTTACCCATCACATGAATATTAGTAGTATACAGTCATTAATGCAAACAATCTATCATGCATAACACATCAACTGAATATAATCAAATGTGTAACAAAACAATATCATGAAATGACAATTGAATACTTATCTTTATTTGTTTCATGGGTATTCTCCTTCTTGAGTCTTCAGCTTCATCGACTTCTTCATTTATGATAGCGTCATTTCTTATCCGAATGCTGAGGTGGATAAGAAGTTCTTCAAGAGTTGAGATCTTAATATTTCTCATTGATTGAGGGATCTTCTTTGGAATATGAGAGCTTAATCTTTAGAGACGAGCTTCTTCTTCTTCCCAAAGTCGGCTGAAAGTAATCACTTCCTTCTGGAACACATTTCTTAAATGAATGAATTTCATGATCCTAGGAGGCCATCCAAGGTGGCCATCACCACTTCTGCATTCTTCACTTCTTCTTTCCCCGCTTGAAGTTGTTCTTTGATTTGAGAGATCCTTATGACTGCATGTTCTCTGCATTCTGGATCTTCACATTCTTCAGCTGGTTTCTTAAGGTCATAATCTGATCTATGATCTTCCCTTCAAATAGCTTGGTCAAGGAATCAAACCTCATCGATGTCTTTAGGGAAGAAACTTGTAGTACAATTTGATTCGAAATTGAATCATCAATGATCTTCTGGGATTTGACCAAATTCTTCTTGAGAAAGGCTTCTAGCCTCATCTCCCTCTGAAACTGGAACCTCTATGCTCATGTAGGTGTCCAATCCATTTTCTTCAGAGAGATCATATACTTCTAGGATTGGAATTTGTCAACTTCACCAAGCTTATCATCAAGCTGATGTCATAGATCACTTTGAAAAGAGAACCTCAAATGAACATAGCAAAGGATTAGATCTTACCAGTTTGAGGTGTCCATCCTGGTTCCGGAGCTGGCTAATCTAGGGTTTGTCACAGAAACCCTAATTTTAAAACTCGGAATATTTCAGATCTGATTGGATATATATATAGATATATTCAAATGGAGCTGTCAAATGTACTCCATTTCTGAAAACAGTGGAGGGAAGCTCCCGGAACAGGAAGCCCTAATTTTCCAATTTCTTCTGCAGAAATTCCTGTTACTGTTTCTGTGATATCTCCGAAATTTATGATCCTATATGTCTGAAATTTTGTACTGAGGTAACCTCACATGTCCCTGATCCACAACTACAGGTTTCAGCAGAATTAGTTTCACCATTTGGGATTTATGATCATTTTCCCAAGGTGACCTGTTACAGGACTGTTCAGAATAGCGAAGTTGTACGGCATGACACGTGTCACTGGTTCATCTTCTGAGTCTGATAATCGGACCACCGAAATTAAACTATGTTCCCTTTCTAAAAAATCTTCAGGAATTCCATTTGGACCTCTATAGCCCAAGATATTGCAATTCTCCCCAGGTATCCTGTTTAGGGATGAATTCTGGAAGAGGCTGGAACCCTAACTTGGAGAGAACATATCTCTTGGAATACAATGAATATGTTGATGAATTGTGGAAACATTGTTCATCAGGATTTTATCTTCGACCCCTGAAATTTTCAGCTCCTAATCCTTCGCCAATCTCAAAATATAGCGAATGTTCCAAAACATAGCAGTTTTAGTATTTAGGGTTTTTCTAGCTCGGGGTCAAACTAGGGTTTGACTTTCCCGGAGATTCACCCAACCAAAAAACTTGATCCAGGTCTCTAAAATTCGGTTTTGATGAGCAGAAAAATCCTATGCTAGTCTCACTCAAAAATTCCTCTTGTGTAGAAAGCCCTAATTTCCACATCGAAAATTGAAAATGCTCGGAATGGAATTCTGCTTCGACAGAACGATGCACCCTTCAAAGGAGAGTCAGCCTAGCCTTATTTTGCTGATTTATTGTGGAGAGAGAACCAAAAATAAGAATCCCTAGCTTTTTTAACTTGTGAAAGATGCCCTATTCAGGTTAGCTTTGATACCATGTTGAATTTTTCATATGCTTAACTAAGACATAAGTATATCATTTCATTTTTCATAATAAAAGCATATAAAGAAGGATCACTGAAAGAAACAGTATCACAAGAACAACACAGATTTATCCTGGGAAAACCCTAAAGGGAAAAACCCAGCAAAAGCTTCCTCAATATAGATGCCCCAAAAGGGAAAAAGGTAAAACCAACAAGGAGATCAAAAACCTGATTCTCCTCCTTCTCCAGCAACTCCTCTCCTCCACAAGTGCACTATTCCAAGGGAGTGTGTATGTCTCAAATGAGGAACACTACACCTCTATTTATATTCATCCGTTTACTTAAAGTTTACTCAATCAACATGTCGGCTTAAGTTAACTCATGTAGGCTCGAGTTACACATGTAGGCTCAAGTAACCACACTGGGGTGCTGATGACCCACCTTTACAAATAGAGGGGACTACCTCATGACTCTTATTAGTTCTTCCGATTAGGAGCATCGGGGTACAATGTAATACAAGTGGTTCTCCCGGTTGGACCATCGGGGACCACAAAAGATACATATAGAATATTCTTCGAAGTTACAATATTTCAACAATTTTGAATTAATATAATAATTTATCCACATCTTTTGAATAAACCTAAATTTTAAACTTTATACATATAAATAATTTGAAATAAAATATAACTCTGCTCGACTCATGGTAATTCCAGATTTGAACAACTCTAATTGGATCCTCGTTATCTCAGACACATAGCTGGCATGGTTCTAAATTTCTAATATCATGTAGAAATTTTAGGTGCACATGTTTAGAGAGATAAGGTGGAGAAAAAGGAGGAATATACTTTTGTTATAGTCTCACTCCACTAACACCATGTTTCATTACAATTTTGTAACATTTGTAAATTGCACCATATATTATAGATTTGCATTAATACTAAATATTGTTGAAGCAATAAACTCAAGTAACATCACCTTATTCCACCAAAGGGTCTAATTAAGAAGATGACAAAAGTCAACTTCCAATAAATCACAGCAAAGATATAACTTCCCTTTATTCTCCAGGTTTTGGAGACACATTCTGGATAAGAGTAAGTATCAACCAAAATGCATAATTTTAGGTAGTCTTGGACTAAATCCGATAAACACAAATTGCTGCATTTTGAAAAATTTGCAATTCCGACAATTTGAGTGGATTCAAAAATCATGAACTATGCAAAGATGCAATTTTGAGATGTCTAAATTGTAGATTTAGGATGATTGCAATTTCAGCTACTGAATTTGAGTAAATTCTCACTTGAAAACATAGCAGGAAATTAGATACTTTATTTAGAGATTAGTATACTCCCCACATTCTTGGAAAATGTGGCACATGAGGTCATGAGCATGTTGGGATATATTTTCTGCTTAGTTTTGAAATGCCCAAATTGCAGATTTGGGAATATTGCAATTTCATCTGATGAATTTGATTAAAATCTCACCTGAAAACGTAGTAAAAATGAGATGTTTTAGTTAGATATTAGTCCAATCCCATCATTCTTCCAAAATGTGGCACATGAGGGAATTGAACATCTTGGGAGCTCTCCTCCACTCAAATCAAAGAGAAAAGGAAACTCTTAGGATTCTTCCTCTATTAGTGTTTCCCAATCAACCTCAAGAGGGAAATTCCCCCTGAACTAGTGGCTGGGAACTTTGTCCATCACAACACCTTGCCTGCTTGCATTGGCCATGATATCCCCCCAACCCTCCTCTTTGAGCTAACTCTATTTTTCATGTGTAAGTTGCTTCTTGACTACAGGTATGATCCTCAACTTCTTGTCCCAAGTAATCAGTATTTGCCAAAGATTGTTGTTAATGCATGCTTTTGAACTTTGAATGTGTTAATGCATGCTTTTTTTGAATGAATATACAAAAGGACGATATTTTTTTTGTAGAAATTGTATTTATGGACTGCATGATCAAACTAAAGTAGATTTTCCTACTAATTCTTGTTTCCTTTTATAATATATATCTGATGTATGAAGTACATGAATAAGCTTGGTACTTCTGCAAGTATTGTAGAGAATTCATGGGTACTAGCTCAATGGAAGAGCACCTTCCTTACAGGCAGGTGATTGGTGGTTTGATTCCTTAATACCCTATCTACAGAAATCAGTGAATATTTGCATATAAAATGACAAAATTAGTGTCCCAAAAATGATCAAAAAGTAACAAACAAATGGGAGATAAGAGACCAAACAAATGACCAAAATTCACATATAAATGGCCAAATGACAGTTTTGGTGGCTAATTTTTGATCTCTTTCACCAAACATATTCCCAGATTAATGACCAAACATATGGCTGGATTAATGACCAAATATGTGACCAATTTAATGACCATTGAAAAATCTATAAATGACCAAATTATATATGACCACATTTTTGGTTATGTGATAAGAGACCAAAAATTAGCCACCAACGATCGCCAAATCAAAAGTGGTCATTTATAGGCGGATTTTGGTCATTTATCTCTCATTATGTACTAGTGATGTAATCAAATGGAACCTTCTTTCTCAATTATAGAAGGATACTTTGAATATAATAATGAGGGATTTTTAGGATTATTAATCCTCCCTTGACCATACTGTCTATTAGATTATTTATCCTAACTTAGGAACCTTAATTAATTAATTGGGTCCACTTGGCCTAATGGGGCCACATGTACCAGTTACTAGAGTGTGGGGAACACTATTAGAGTTTAACTGCTATTTACTACATTTGCATGCATCACTTTGGGCACTTTCTAGACCAATCCCTACATTTTAGGAGACATTGGGAGTCCCAGAACCAACCCCCTTTAGTTAGTTGGAGTTGGAACTAGTTAGTCTTAGTTAGCCCCCAGTCACTTTTGATTAGTTCACAATTAGTCATATAGTGCTAGTTATGCATGGTTGCATGTGGAATAGATTCATTTTCCCACCTACCACATTCAATTGCACTAAGTTAACTAGCTATCACTGATTAATTGAGTTGTTGGAGATCTAGGAGTTGATCTATTGGACTCCGATATTGATTAATACACCATGAGTTAGATGGTCAGTTAGATAAAGTCACGTCCTGTGGATATATTAAAATGAATACCTAATTCATTCTAATTCTTTTCCTATGTAAACTATTGTAATGCCATATTTTATTATTGTGAATGATACTGTAAATTCCTGATCAATACTCATCCGTTTCCTGTGTAGTTTTTTTTTTTTCAGTTTGTATCTTCATTATCCATTTACTGCAAACATTATTATACCTATATTCTTGAATATATAAATGGCTTTCAAAATTTAATATGGTTTCAGAGCCTTCTCAGGCAGGTTTCATGCTTTTTTCTCCCCATCGAACATCAAAAGTAGCTGAGTTTCCACAAAAGGCCCCTATGATAATTTGCTAGCTCTAGATTTATTTAGATCAGCAGAGAGGGTGTGATAGACTCTGAAAATATGTTCACGTCAAGAGGAAAATCATGATTCTAATATTTTAAATATGTTTTAGTGTTTTGCAGTGATATTTTACAGGTTCAATTTCATATGGATTCGATATTATCAGTTCCTCTTCTTACTCTACCCACAAAATATTCAGAATCGAAGTTGAAGATGATTACATATATAAAGAGACAAGGTCTTTATGAGGTATCTATTGGACTTGGTAAAGAGTCTTATAATGATGAGAATGAATGGATAAATGATGGTGATAGAGATTTTGGAACAATAGGCATGGATTTTTGGATGTCTCGAAGCTTGCGCTACCTTATTGAGTCTGTAGAATACCTAAAGGATCTCTGGACAAAACTAGATAGAACCTTTGTGTTAGCACCTTGTTGCTGCCGCAACATCTCTCCCCGATTTTAGTTTTTCACTTAAACTCTGGGACCCCCCCTCTTCATTGTTTATTTTAATCGATTGTTGAAAGCTTGGCGCCTTTGAGCATATCTTTGCATTTGAGGTTGATTGCCCACCTTCGTGTTTGCTTCGTTCAGTTAGCTCGAGTCGCGTGGTCCGTTCTAGTACCCGTAGAGCATGAAATTTTTGCCTTAACGAAGAAAATTGATTTTTTGGCCGCAATTGGGCCTTAGCGCTGTCAGTTTTCTCTTTGGATCGGGCCTTTTTTGAAAGAAGTTGAGTCTTATCTCACCCGCCATTACGACTCCTAGACCAAAGTTTCAGCCCGACTGAAGTGTCACCCGACGCCCGATTCGTGGTAGGAAATCGCTTGCCCTAGAGTTCCAGCTCACCCGCCGTTGCCGCTGAGGAGATGAAGTCAGCTGCCGATGCAAGTTTCATCCGACGTCCGACCAGCTGTCCCTCACCTGAGCTATCTTTCTCCCTCGTCGCCTGTCTCGGACCTGCGTCCCATCCGCCGGTGCGGGTGGCAGAGCTGTTCAGCTTCCGATCCACTTCTCTCTCCGTCGCCCGATTGCCTATGACGCCCATGTTTTCACTCACCTTCTTCTTGTGCTCCTCCGCCGTTGCGGCCCATGAAACCTTGCCCATCCAATGCCGTTTTCTCAGCCCGTCCGTTTCAAGTCTCACCCGACCGCCGTTTCTTTTCCGTGAATTCTCGCCCGGGTGAATCAGGCCAGTTTTGTGGATTTTCATCATAGTTAAAAGTTTTCGATGCCTAATGTCTCATATAAGTGGATAATGCACTAAAGTTGTATGCAGGGAGAATTCCATAAATCGCTAGGGCGGCCCACGGCGAGGAAAAGGACAATCCAAGCGGATGACAGAGGCTTCAACGAGGCGTTTTCAACAATTACTGTTAGGAGGTTAAAAAAAAAAACGCCTATGGAAATGATTGAAGAAAACGGAACGACGAGAGGAGAAGCTGAATCGAAAAGGCATAGAAAGGTCACACGCCAAGGAACCCAGAAGACAAGTGCGGTAGCTTAAATAGTGAGATAAAGGCTGAGAAAAGGGCTTTTTTCCTGGAGAAAATTGGATAATTGTTGGCTTGTAAGAGGAACTACTTCGTTTTGCAAAGTGAACTGCAATTTTGTCTGCTAGAAAGAGTAAAGAAGTGGAATGTATCAATGCAATTCGATGAATAATGTTGAAGATGAACTATTTCATTTTCAGCTGTATTTCATTTGCTGTAAGAATATTTGATGCTTTGAACCTATGTTCTTGTTGATTATTCTTCAGTAGTTTTCTGGGATGCACTTTCACTAAGAGCAATAAATGTTGTTATAGAATAATCGGCTATCTGGTTATTTGAATATTTGTAAGCTTTCATGTGCTGTGGGAGAAGTATCAGCTATCTGTGATTTTTCTTACTGTATGTGATAATGTATTGCTCAGTCAAGATGATAACCATGCTCCCTAGGGATAGTTTAGTTAGTATATTTCTTTTGTATCTGGTGAGATGCTTGTGAGCAAGACGAGAGTTAAGAACCTGCGCATCACTTTGTGACCGCTCCTTGCATTTTGTTCACCCTGCATTTAATTAGGCACTTGCATATCATTCCTTTAAGTCAAAATACAAAAACTCGGTGGGCCGGGCCGCAACCGGTAACCCCTTTATTTTTGTTTCTTGACCTACGGTAGCCGGACCGCAAACCGGACGAATTCCCTATTCCAAACAGTCAGCGGGCTAGTTGGGAACGATGATTGGGGAGAATCCCTTACTGTTGCTTCCTGCGAATTTCCAGGCCTCAACAGTTTTGGCACTAGAAGGAGGGCCGCCAGTGCATTGCTGGCCGAGGAAACCCGTTTTACAGAGATTATTCCACTGGTTACAGTTCTGAAAGTAGTGGACCACTGAATCCAATTCCAGAAGAAGAAAACAGATAACATTTATATCCTGTTCGCAACGAAATTGTAAATGATCTAAGAAGACATACCCGTGCTTATGTAAAGAAGATCGGAGGGTTTCCAATTATCCTCGAGTTGCCTAAAAGAGAGTACAAGAAGAAATATCGTCCTATAATAGAAGATTCGGTGTTGGTTGGAGACTGGCAAGAGCTTGTGGAGACTACCTTACAAGAGATTGAATTGCCTTTGAACCAAGTAGGCCCAGACACTCCCTACAGCTCTCCTGTTCACTCCCCTGTGGGTTCACATCCTCCCACCCCTGTTGTTTCACCTCCACATTCTCCACCCCGACTCGAGGCCGGTGTTAACGCCAATCAACCCCCACCTAATCCTCCACCACCTGCATGGAAAGCCAGATCACCTCTAAATTTGACTCCACCTTTGCACGACCTACCTCAAGCCTTCGAAAAGTTATTGCCTAAGTTTGATCCTAATGAGAAGATATTGGTAGAAGACCACTTGCAGAGTTTTTATTTGGCTATAGAAGGATTAAAGGCAGGGGAGCATGAAGATGTGGTTTGTAGACTTTTCCCGCACACCCTCAAAGGAGCTGCGGCTTCATGGTATTTTGGATTGCCCGCTAATTCTATCCCAGACTGGGATACCTTTGAGAGAATGTTCAGAAGTAAATATGCTGTCCAAAAGACTCACGCTGCCCTCATGAAAGGACTGTGTGCATTGAAGAAAGAGAAAAAAGAAAAAGTGCACAGCTTCACACAAAGTTTTGCAGCATATCTAAGAAATTTCTCTGAAACATATAAGCCTTCAGACAAAGTGCTCATCGAATACTATACTTCAGCTTTGGGTCCTGATTTGGCCATGTTTGCAAAAGGCAGAGCCAAGCCTACATTGACGGAGACCTACGAAGAGACAGAAGTAGTGGAAGCGGAAAGAGAAAGTGTGGAGGACTATCCGGAGCAATCAGGAGAGAAAGGTGCGGGAAGGAAGACTTTGCTGTTCACAAAGCCTAAAGAAGAAAAGACGACAGACTATGATAGCATGGCTAAAATGCTGCAAAAGCTTTCCAATAAGGTCATAGACTTGGAGAACGAAAAAGAAACACAAAAGTTTTTTAG
>LPNX010620035.1:231343-295274 GCA_001517045.1 Pseudotsuga menziesii | reverse complement strand
CGAGAGGTAAGAACCTGCGCATCACTTTGTGACCGCTCCTTGCATTTTGTTCACCCTGCATTTAATTAGGAACTTGCATATCATTCCTTTAAGTCAAAATACAAAAACTCGGTGGGCCGGGCCGCAACCGGTAACCCCTTTATTTTTGTTTCTTGACCTACGGTGGCCGGACCGCAAACCGGATGGATTCCCTATTCCAAACAGTCAGCGGGCTAGTTGGGAACGCTGATTGGGGAGAATCCCTTACTGTTGCTGCCTGCGAATTTCCAGGCCTCAACACACCTGTATTTTTGTGCCCCGAAGGTTGAGGGGGAGGGACCACTCCGAGTGTAACAATAGAACCGCTTTAGACTGCGCCTCTGGCCCTGTGTAGTCAGAGAGGGATCTCTCATTTGTCACCAGAGTCTACTCTGCATAATATTTTCTATCTTATGTGTCACCGAAGTGTACTCCGCATCAGATTTTCAATAGACATGATCAAGGGGCTAAGATCCTAAATGGAACAAAGTATGTAAATGTGATATGCAAGGTAGGATTATCAGGGTGGGAACCATTGGCAATGGATTCGAGAACCTGCGTAGTGAATGCCTGCAAGAGGAAAGGAAGGCATAGGGTAGCAAATAGGGGAAAGGTAGCCATTGATCTCCCAATCAAGAGATTTTTAGCGAGAGGTTGGAGGATGAGAGAGAGAACAGTCCATCGTGTGGAGCACCAAAGAGATGAATTCCATGCAAATTTAGAAGAACAATTGATAAATGCCAAGAAAAGTGACTGGAGCATAACAAGTATGAATTCCTAACTACTATACCCTAAGTTGCAGACATGAAAAGCAATCAACAGGCTGGAGTGAAAATAGGGAACACATTGCACATAAAAGAAGATACATATTGGGAGAAGCAATGACACATGAATCTCTGCTATGATAAACAACTCCTCCTCTACAATTTTTATTCATAACACAGGCATCAAAACTTATTTACAATGCAAAGCCTTAGCCCTAGAATGTTTCGCAATCCAGACAACTAACTCCTTCCTCCCTCTATCGGGAGTGTATTTATACTATTCTAATGCTGCAACTACCAAATAGAAAATTGTTACAATTCACTATCATGCATTAACTATACAGGGAGTGGACTATCACCATGTTTTAAAAATATAAACAACAAACATCATGGCGCTGGAGGTTGCATTCAACCCAAGTAACAATTTGACGTGCTTGGCCGCAATGACAAATGATGAGTATGATGCCTATTTATCTACCTAAAGCATGTGCTTCCACTGTGTTTAAATGCAGCTTTCTGCATGGGCACACATTGGAAAGGTAGCTGGAATCTTTCCCTAGTTCGATCACATCTACCACCTCCTTCCTTGCCCAGTAACACTATCAGCCATGGGCTATGGAAGAAGTGCCACATTGCTTCTGGTTGAGATGGACCTATGGGGTGGTTTGTCATTCTTGTACTCCTCTCCTCCAGTGAGGTGAGCTCTCCCATAGGTACAAGGGTGTAGCGTATCTACACCAGCCCCATCAACCTTGGCAAGTGGACTTCACAAATAGAATGATGAGGGATTTAAGCCCTTGATGCTCCCATCCGAACAAATGCTCATATAGGGAATAGTCAGTGAATGTCCCCTTATGCGGAGGCTTTTGTGGTAGTGATGCTATCAGGGGTTCCTAGAAAAACACTTACGGGGAGTAAGTGTCCAGGCCCCGCGTCATTGGGGGCCTGGGTATCACATTTGGACTTCGATGGCTAGTGTCATTCTTGGCATGCAATACCAAGGTGACGGGTGAGTGTGCAAGATTCCCACTAACCATCAAAACCCCTAGACGGACAATTTTCTCAAACTAGATCTTCATAGTCAAACTCTTTGGGCCTTTGCAGATTTGCGGAGAAGTAGAACTTAGGTTCTGGAGATATGTTAGTTCAATCTTATTGCTCTGAAAGTAGTATATATAAGGCTTCAGGACTGACCTTGCAATGGCTGGCCATCATTACTACACATTTTGTCATTAAGTGTATTTGGTCTTAACATGTGTGAAGGTGTGAGCAAAGTGATCCTTTACTTGCTGGGGATCTAGTCACTTGGTTTCATCGGTTGTGGCACCTTACCGCCTACTATGGGAAGCTTTCATGGATGTCATCTGCTACAATATATCCATGTTGCATAGTTCATGAAGTGGACGCTCTCACATTTCCTTACCCCTTTGAAGTGGGAAACGGAATGGTTTCTCACGTCATGCTGGCTTTGCTTCGTGTGAGCAGCGGATTCGCCGGCTACTTTCCTCATTTCCATAGGCCAACTCTCACAAAATCCACCTATCTTTTCATGATGTGACTCTACTAAAGGGATGATTCCACAGCTACACGTGCTACAAATGGTGTCAGAGAAATTGGCCAATTTGTAAGAGCATAGATTACATGCATGAACATCTCCTCCACTGTCATCCCCACATTAGATGTGAAATCACGTACCCTGGGAGCCATCTCAGCCATCTAACTCGGGGAATCTTTCATTTCTATCGTCCACGTTCCATTCCTCCTACCATTAAATTTTCTCCTTTGAACACCATGGGTAGTTTAGGATCATGACATGTTTTCAATCGTCGATCACGACTGATCCTTCATGCAACAGTATATCTGAGTGGGACCCATTGTCTTTCGCAATGGGAAGATTTTGGTATTCATCATGCCATTCCACACTGTGAAATAGACCATGGCTATAGATTTCTCTCCAATCTTATCCCAGCCATTTATCTTCGCGACTGCTACCCCTTCTTCACGATTTGAAATCATGGCTTTTACCCGTGCAGGTATGGTTTGTGAAATTGATTGAGGACGTAGATCTAACTTAGATCTCATCTCGAGCGTAGAATGTTCTAACCCTTAACCCATTTCGCAAATTGGAAACTTGGCTTTGGTCGAGCATGTCTACTCGCGTGAAATATTTTAGAGACATTGATTCATCTTCGATCAATTTCAGCCTTTGATCTCATGCCTTTCCCAACGCCTTCAACACATCTTTCGTTTTCTTCTTTGCTTTGCACCTCTGATATCCTGAAGGATAGTTCACATGAAGTTTGCGGGAACAAGACCCTCATCAAACTCCTATCAGGTTCTTAAATCAACTGTTAAAAATAGAGTGTTAACAACTGGCTCCATGAAGGATGCTATCCTCCCAGTGACGAAGCAAAGAACCCCCATAGACCAAGTGTCAAACCATTGGGTTGCTTTCAATCTTTATTTGAAACCTCCATTCTGCTCTGAGCTACTGCTTCAGCGAATTCATGCCACTCTTGCAAATCATGCTGGTGACTATAAACCTATGCTGGTAATTGAAAAATGATAGTAATGAAGGAAATGCTCAATGACTGTCGAGCTTATTTTTCTCTACCTACTCTACCTAACTTTGTACACAAATCTGATTAAGTGAAATCAGACTTCTAGTGAATCCAATTAAGCAACTTGCTTAATATTTTTGTTCTTTCATTGTTCTTGATGGATAGAAATGAAATAGATAATGGGAGAAGGGAATGATAAACAAATTGATATTCAAAGTAGGGATGCAGCCAATCATTGCCTTCACCTAGACCCTCCATGTACTCGGCTAAAGGGTCATAGAAATCATGGAAACCTCCAACACGTTCTGTCACCTGATCATGAGAAAGTTGTCCAGAGCTTCCTTCTTCTAGAGACTCATCAGGTTGACACTTGGAAGATTGTAGAAAAGGACCCACATAATGTTTCTTCAATGGAACCTCCCACTTTTTGCTCAAAATTTCTGCAACAAGATCTTGATGTGTTTCAAGAGGGAAGTTCTCTGCTTTTCCAGTGGAACCGAGTAAGCATATTACTCCTTTGTGAGGTGGTGCTATTGAAGGAATAATATCAGAGAACATGTTTATTTGGAGATTGCTACATCCATCTTCATGGCTTGTCCCTTTACTACAGATTTCCAATCTATTAGTAGCATAAGAGGAATCAGTTAGCTGGTTCTTCTTATCTTGTTTGTTCTTGCATAGGATTTTGGTCTGCGCCATCTCTATTTCTTTCTGCTTTTGCTTGGAGGCCTTAATCATGTGTCGTATTAATTCAAAAGAGGCATAACACAAGGGTAGGATATCACCTCCAATGCCCCTATCGTCCTTTCTCACTTCAACCTGCTGACTTCGGATGGCATCTTGATTCCTTTCATCAATAGGATTTGCTTCAACAGCTGGCTCGTCCAGCATATTCTACAGGTACTCTTCTTCATATTCATTGTACACAGGTGTACCAAACCCTTTCTTAAAATCGTCCTTTGCAGACCAGGGATGGTGTAGGTCACCATCTTCAGAGAACAGTCCTACAGGACTACCTATTCTAGCCTCAGGCTGGTCATCTTTCTGCATACCATGAGAGGTCTTTCACAGGCCAGAGACTTCATCCTTCTGCTTGTAGGGCCCAACCAATTTGTATGTATCTTTTATCTCACCACCACTATCTTGATCTAACAATTTCTTGGACATCTTAATGTTTTCCTCAACCTCCAAAAAATCAGCGAACATTTGCTCCAGGGTGGTTTATTTTCTCTCCAAAAGAAGCAAGGGCAAGTCAAGAGGAAAGGCGGATGCACAATAGATCTTAGCAGTGTTCTCAAGAGGTTGGATTTCCTTAGGCATGTTATAATAAAATCTTGTGAATCTTCTGTTAAAAATAGATATGGCCTCACCCTTATGCCTTCTCAGGGAATAAAACTCTGAAAGTATTTGCTCCAATGGCCTTCTCCTACCCCAAAACTCCAAGAAAGTGCAAGAAAACTCTTCCCAAGTGTTGATGGACTTAGGCTGCAAGTGTTTAAACCATACTTTGGCATCTCCTTGCAAGGAAAGGGTGAAAGCCTACATGCCTACATCATCGTGATCTATCTCAAAAAGGTCAGAGAAATGCTCAAAGTCTTGTAAATGGTTCTCAGCAGTCAAGTCTTGGGATTCTCCATCAAACTTGGGGAGGTACTTGTAATATCTTGTAGGAAAATAATGGAGGATGGGAGGCAGTTGTAGTGGTTTGTATCGGCTTGGAGAAATAGGAGAGACAAGGTTAGGCACAATAGATAAGATATCATCTGAGGTTTCATGAATTTCATAGGGGTGTCATTTGACATTGTGAGCCCCTGGATAAAAATATAGGCCATAATCAAATGTACAAGACGACGCGACGCTTTTAGTTCGTAAAGAAGGACTAACAGGAATATATTCATAGCTCTATTCAGAATGAGCTGAACCGTAGAAGGATTTTTTGATAAATATGGTAAAAGATAAGAGCAAACTTACAAGATAGGATAAGACACCCTGAAAGAAATGCATACCTGAGTATCTGGACCTTTCATCAGGCATTTCCAAGATTTATAAGGGGTCCATTTTCTAGATGGAGCCTGGTAGCTTTCCTCAGCCATTCAAGTTTTGGGTCACACCATCAGTGGAGTTGCTAAAGTCTAAATCCTTCAAGAGTGGAGATGCCAGGTGAAAAGTGCTCAACCTTCTTAATGTCTGGCCAATTGTTCACCATCAACATCCAGATCTAAATCTTTGTCATTCTTGCCAGGGAGGATCTTCAATTTCGTCCTCGGCAATGGCGCCAATTTGTTAGCGCCAAGATTTTTGTGCCCTGAAGGTCAAGGGGGAGCGCCCTTTCTTGGCATAAAAGAAAAACCACTTTATAATACACCTCCGACCTTGCGCAATCAAATAGGGATCTCTCATTTGTCATCGGAGTCTACTCCGCATAATATTTTCAATCTCGTGTGTCACCGAAGTCTACTCCGCATTAGATTTTCAATCAACATGATCAGGGGGCTAGGATCCTGAATGGAACAAAGTATGTAAAGGTGAGATCCAAGGTGGGATTATCATGGTGGTAACCATTGGCAGTGGAGTCAAGAACTTACGTATTGAATTCTTGCAAGAGGAAAGGAAGGCATAGGGTAGCAAACAGAGGCAAGGTAGTTGTTGATCTCCCAATCAGGATATTTTTAGCGGGTGGTTGGGGGACGAGAGAGAGAGAATAGTCCATCATGTGGAGAACTAGAGAGATGAATTCCATGCAACTTTATAAGAACAATTGATAAATGTCTGGAACAACATCCAGAGCATGACAAGTATGAATTCCTAACTACTATATTACCCTAAGTTGTAGACATGAAAAGCAATAAAAAGACTTGAGTGAAAACATGGAACACATTGCACATAAAAGAAGATACATATTGGGAAAATCAATGACACATGAATCTCTGCTATGATAAACAACTCCTCCTCTACAATTTTTATTCATAACACGGGCATCAAAACTTATTTACAATGGAGAGCCTCATCCCTAGAATGTTTCCCAATCCAAACAACTAACTCCTTCCTCCCTCTATCAGGAGTGTATTTATACTATTCTAATTCTAAGACTACCAAAAAGAAAAGTGTTACAATTCACTATCATGCATTAACTATACAGCGAGTAGACTATCACCATGTTTTACAAATATAAACAACAAACATCGTGGCGTTGGCGGTCGCATTCAGCTCGAGTAACAATTTGACGTGCTTAGCTGCCATGACGGATGATGAGTATGATGCCTCTTTCTCTGCCCAAAGCATGTTCTTTCACCGTGTTTAAATGCAGCTTTCCACATGGGCACACATTGGCAAGGTAGCTGGCATCTTTCCCTGGTTCGATCCAATCCACCACCTCCATCCTCACCCAGTAACACTATCGGTTGTGGGCTATGGAAGAAGTGTCGCATTGCTTCTGGTTGAGACGAACTTGTGAGGTGGTTTTTAATTATTGTACTCCTCTCCTCCAGTGAGGTGAGCTCTCCCACAGGAATAAGGGTGTATCATATCTACACCAGCCTCATCACCCTTGGCAAGTAGACTTCATAAACAGAATGATGAGGGCTTTAAGCCCCTAATGCTTCCATCTGAACAAATTCTCATACAGGGAATAATCGATGACTGTCCCCTTCTACGAAGGATTTGGTGGAAGCGATGCTATTAGGGGTTCCTGGAAAAACACTTACGGGGAGTAAGTGTCCAAGCCCCACATCAATGGGGGCACGGGTATCATGTCTGGACCTCGATGGTTGGTGTCATTCCTGGCATGCAATACCAAGGTGATGAGCGAGTGTGGAAGCTTCCCACCAACCATCAACACCCCCATATGGACAAGTTTCTCAAACCATATTTTCATCGTCAAACTCTTCGGGCCTTTGCAGATTCACGGAGAAGTAGAACTTGGGTTCTAGAGATATGTTAGTTCAATCTTATTTCTCTGAAAGCAGTATATATAAGGCTTCAGTATTTACCCCGCAATGGTTGGCCATCATTATTGCACATTCTATCATTGAGTGTATCTAGTCTCAACACGTGAGCAAAGTGATCCTTTACTTGCTAGGGATCTGGTCACTTGGTTTCATCGGTTGTGGCGCCTTATTTCCTGTTGTGGGAAGCATTCATGGATGCCATCTGGTACAATAGATCCATGCTGCATAGTTCATGAAGTGGATGCTCTCATGTTTCCTTGCGCCTTTGAAGTGGGAAACAGAATGGTCTCTCATGTCGTGCTGGCTTTACTTCGTGTGAGCAGTGGATTCATCAACTACTTTCCTCATTTTCATAGGCCAACTCTCACAAAAGACACTTATATTCTCATGATATGACTTTTCCAAAGGGATGATTCCACCGCTACGTGTGCTATAAATGGTGTCGGAGAAATTAGCCAATCTAAAAGAGCGCAGATTACACATGTGAATGTCTCCTCCGCTGTCATCCCCGCACTGTATGTGAAATCATGTGCCCTAGGATCCATCTCAGCCATCCGATTTAGGGAATCTTTAATTTCCATCGTCCACGTTCCATTCCTTCTGCCACCAACTTTTCTCGTTTGAACACCACGAGTAGTTCAGGATCATGACATGTTTTCAATCGTCGATCGCAACCGATCCTTCATGCAGCCATATATCTAAGTGGGCCCCACTGTCTTTCGCAATGGGAATATTTTGGTATTCATTTTCCCAGTCCGCACTATGAAATAGACCGTGGTCCTAGATTTCTCTCCAATCTTATAGCCACCCTTTATCTTCACGACTGCTACCCCTCCTTTGTGATTTGAAATCGTGGCTTTTACCCATGTAGGTATGGTTTGTGAAATTGATTGAGGACGTAGATCTAACTCAGATCTCATCTCAATTATAGAATGTTCCAACCTTTAACCCATTTTGCAAATTGGAAACGCAGATTTCGTCGAGCATGTCTACTCACGCGAAATGGTTTAGAGCCATTGATCCATCTTTGATCAATTTCAGCCTTTGATCTCGATCCTTGCCCAACGCCTTCAGCACATCTTCCATTTTCTTCTTTTATTTGAACCTCTGATATCCTGAAGGAGAGTTCACATGAATTTCACGGGAAAAAGACCCTCATCAAATTCCTATCATGTTCTTAAATCAACTATTAAAAATAGAGTGTTAACAATTTGGGAAGCATGATAAGGATATTTATAGAAATTTGGGGAGCACTTTCAGAACCACAAGAGTTATTTACTCAAAATTATCTGCCTCTACTCTCTCTGATGAATTTTTTCAAGAAGCAGAATCTTCCTCATAGTCAATTCGAAATGAAGAAAGTCTCCTTGGAGTGACTCCTTCTCCTGCTGGTCCGGAAGTGTATGAGATCTTTGATATCTCATTTCTAGAGATGTCTGATCCAGAATAAGACATTTGAATCTCTGCTTTTGAAGAAAATATCTCCTTCCATTCTATGCAAAAATTCTCCAGTGATTCTTGTATTATAAATTATGTGCATATTTTACCAGTGATTTCTCGAGGAAAGGGTGAGGAAATTGATTTCTCTGTCTCTAATGATATTGCTGGTATGCAAATAAGTAATTCTTTGGATATTTTGGAAATAATATAAGATTGTAGGAGTGATCCATTCACTCTCATTGATATATATATTCCAACAAATTCCTACATGATTGCATGCATTGATACTCAGGGTTTTGAAGAAGGGGAAAACTGTGCATCTACCTTCTCGGTGGAGCACACTCTTAGATTTGATATGGAATTTATTGGACCTGATATGATCTTATTTGGATCTCAGATGATATTACTTGGTTCTAGGGTTCAATTTCTTTCAGTACTTCTTGTATTTGTTCTCATCAATTTTATTGTGAAGAAACAAGTACCAAAAATCTCTTTCAAAGGTTTTGAATAAGGAGAAAATTGTGCATCTACCAGCTTGGTGGAGCACACTCTTGGAATCTCTGATATGGAATTTATTGGATCTGATATGATCTTATTTGGATATGATATGATATTAATTGTTTCTAGGTTTCAAGAGCTTTCAGTATCACTTGTATTTGTTTTCATCAATTTTGGTGTGAAGAAACAAGTACCAAAAATCTCTTTCAAAATTTCTACTGAGAATTTGATGTCATTTTTTTCTCATGAGTTTGCTGATATTATATTTTGTAAAAAAATTTATATTTTGGAAATAATTTCAGGTTTTAGGAGTGATTCAAACACTCTCATTTATCATGAGCTTCCAACAAATTCCTACATGATTGCATGCACCAATATTCAAAATTTTGAAGAAGGAGAAAATTGTGCATCTACCATCTCGGTGGAGAAAACTCTTGGATCTGATATGAACTTTATTGGATCTGATATGATCTTATTTGGATATGATCTGATATTACTTGGTTCAATATTTCAGGTTCATGAGCTTTTATTACTGCTTGTAGCTGTTCTAATCAATTTGGGTGTGAAGAAACAAGTACCGCAAGTCTCCTTCAAAATTGCTACTCGGGATTTGATTTCATTCCACACTTTTGGATCTGATATGAAATTTATTGGATCTGATATGATATTACTTGCTTCAATATTTTAGGTTCATCAGCTTTCAATACTGCTTGTAGCTAGTTTTATCAATTTTGGTGTGACAAATCAAGTACCCCAAGTCTCCTTCAAAATTTATGCTGGGGATTTGATTTCACTTCAGAGTTTTGGATCTGATATGAACCTATTTGGATATGATTTATTTTCTGATCTGATAATATTTGGTTTAGGTTTTAATATTAAAGAGATTACAATATTTCTTGTAACAGGATTCATGGTGAGAAATTCAAATCACGGGACAATCTAGGAGCGTTAATGAAGCTCACAAATCAAAATTTGGTGCAAAAAATAGCAAAAACCATAAATTGAGAAACAAACTAAACACACAATGTGAACATAAACAAGATAATTTTGAACTATATAACCATGAAACATATTATTATCAGGTATATATTACAACATAGGAGTTTCGTGAGGCTTTGGAAGCAAATTGTGAGCATACAAGTCAAAATTTCCAAATTGGCATCAAACCCCCTAGGTGGGCCAATCAAGCCCCAAATCAGCCCAAATAGCCATTAATTGTTGACTGGAAATGGCTGAAGTGATTTGAATCAATTATTACATGTTGGACAGTGTGGGTGTGGAAATCTGGGTGGTTTAGAGTCTCAATGTAACGTTTAATGCACCAAATCAAGCCAAAATTGGGCAAAATCCCACTCTAGCGCTCCAAGTCAACCTAGTTGTCGACATTCAATGAATGGGAGTGCACCAAAAATGATGATGGAGCACATGTGTCTGGTTCACTAAGCTGGAGTGCTTATGTGGGTGTGAAATCCCCAATTTGACTAGGCATTTATCCAACTAAGAACTCCTAGTCCACCACATAGTGTATTAAAGCTTAAAAAGCAATAAAATTTACTAAGTAGTGTAATTAGGGACTAATGTGTTGGATGAATATTCTAAAACACTCCCTTAATCCAAAAAATAAGTACATCTCACAAATTGATGGATTCCTTGGCAACAATGGCTCAATTCACCTCAAATACATAATTCAAAACCTACAATTTATTTTTCCATATGAACCGAGGAAAAAAAGGAAAAACTCATGGGGAAAAACCTTCCCTAAAAAATGGACATGGAGCTGGAATTGCAATAAATAATAGAAAATTACCTTCCTTCACTCACCCCAATAAAATATCTCAGGTGGGTTAAGGTCTTCTCTGTGAAATCCTTGGTAAAAATATCATATGTTTGCTCGGTGGATGGGAAATACTGCAGTGAGATCACCCTCTCATGCACTACGCCCCGAATGTAATGAATGTGTATCTAAATATGTTTTGTCCTATATATATGCACTAGATAAGTATATAGTTTTATGGAACTTTGATTTTCAACCCAAATGTTGGTTGGAGAATCAATTGTGACACCAAATTCCTGGAGAATTCCCTGCAACCAAACACATTGTGTAGCAGTATTAACTGTTGCCCTGTACTTGACCTCTATTGATGAAAGTGAAATGGTGTGCTGTTTTTTACTTGAGAATAAAATGGGACCTTTAGAAAACATAAAGTAAAAACATGAAGTTGACTTCCTATTAGTGGGATCTCTAGCCCAATCTGAATCAGAAAATCCAGCTAGTTGAAGTGAGGAACTAGTTGTGTAGTGCACCCGAAAATTATTGGTTCCCTGGACATACTAAAGAATTATTTTTCTTCTCTGTAATGGAGCTCATGTGGCTGGTGCATATTTATTGCTACAGAACTTATATCATAATAAAAATAAGGTCTTGTGTGAGTGAGATAGAGCAATTTTCCCACTAGTTTCCTGTAGAATGTAATATCCACCAATGGAGAATTGCCAAATTCATGCATGTTAATACCAAAAAGAAAGGGAGACTTAGATGCCTTACACTCATCCATGTTAAAATTATTTATAATATTTTAAGCATACTTTTGTTGACTCATCTTGATTCCCCTTTCATTTTTATCAATTTCCAAGCCCAAAAATTGCCTTAGCAATCCTAATTCTGTCATGGCAAATTCACTATGCAAAGATGACTTGATTTGGCCAATTGAATTGGTGTAGCTAACTGTAATGAGAATATCATCAACATAAAGGAAAATGACATGAAAAATACCATAATTTTTCTTCAAATACACATTAGGGTCTTATTTTCATCTAGTGAAACCAATATAGAGAAAAAAAGCATCCATTTTTGCATACCAAACCCCGGGGGCTTGCTTGAGTCCATACAATGATTTATTCAACCTACATACCAATGAAGGATCCTATTGGAAAAATTTAGGATTCTGCATATACATCTCTTCCTGTAGCTCACCATGTAAGAATTTACTTTTAACATCCATGTGGTGAACTTCCCAACCTTTACTAGCTGCCAGCGCTAGAACTAGTATAATTGAGTCCATCTTTGCAACCGATGCAAAGGTCTCTATGTAATAAACACCATGGAATTGAGAATATACATTATAAAATAATATTTCCTTATGTTTCATATCAAAACCATCAGTATCAATTTTGGTCTGGAAAACTCATTCGCATTGAACAAGATTCCTCTTGGGAGGAAGGGGAACCAATTCCCATGTATTGTTCTCTTGGAGGGGTTGAAATTCATCTTCCATTGCTGATTTCAATCTAGGGTCATTACAATATTTATTATATGTATGATTATAATACCAAATAAGCATATAAAATTTCTCAGCAATATTACTATCACTTTCAAAGGAATATCTACTAGTTTGTGATCAAGTCTTTCTAGGCTCATGAGGATTGCCTATCGATTCCCCGGCTGCTTGTAAAATTTTTCATCCAACTGGGGAATATATGGTGAGTCATATACAAAAATATCATTCTCGGAAACATTTATATTATATATATCAGAACAAAAATATCATGTATCATCACTTACATCTTCGAATGGTTGAGGAGAGGAGCATTCCCCCGGTGCAAGCTCGAAATCAAGTATTGGCTCTTGTTCAAATTTCACACTTCTCTCAACAAATGTATTGCAAGTGGAGATGTCAAAGATATTTTAACCTTTGGTTTCTTCACCATAACCAAACTTAATTCACTCCTTTCTTTGTGGTTTCAAGGATTTCCTCTTTTCAAAGGGGATTCTAGCCCATGCTCTAGTCCCGAAAATTCAGAAATTTGAGACATTTGGATTTTGAGCAAAACATGCCTCGTAGGGTGTCATTCCTTTTAATGATTTGTGAAAAAATATGTTTTGTATGTGAACAGAACAACTAATGGGTTCGTACCATATCTTGGGACTTATATCCCTTTCTTCTATCATGCAAGTGGTCGTCTCCTTGAGTGACCTATTCTTCCTCTCAGCCACATGATTTTGCTATGGTGTGTAGGGAGTTGAGTGTTGCATTTGGATGCCACTCTCCTCAAAACATTTCTATAGGTTTTTGTTCACATACTCTTTCCTAGTATCAGTCCTACGGACCTTAATACTATTTCCACTCTTATTTTCTACCAATGCCTTCCAAATCTTCAAGTGTTCAAACACCCCAGACTTCAATTTAAGGAAGTACACCCAACAAAATCAAGAGTAATCATATATGAGAGAAAGCACATACCTTGAGACACCATATGATGGAGTGGGAAATGGACCAATCAATTCTGAATGCACCAACCCAAGTGGTTGTGTTGCTCTGCTTGCCTTCCCCTTCTCGTAGCTTTGCTCATGATGCTTACCAACTACGCACCCAATGCATGCTCCATTTGATGATCTGATTTGTGGAAGACCTTCCACCATCTCATATATGTGTAGTTGTTGGAGGAACTTGTAGCTCATGTGACCAAATCTCTCACACCATAGCTTTGAAACGTCATTGGAATGTTAGAGAAGTGCTTGGTCATTGGAAGTGGGGAGGAAGTTTGAAAACTTGTACATCCTCTCATGATGATTTGCATACCCAATTGCAATGACTTGGTCTGTTGAGATCTCTGTAATATCTACCATGTCTGGAGTGAAGGTCACTTTCTTTGTCTCTCATGTGTGGTTCATCTGATATACTGACAACAAATTTGTTGCAAGTTCTGGTACATACTATGCATCACTAAATTAGCCATGCTCTAAATCAATTATCCCAATCCCCTTGGTCTAGAGTTATGAATAATCCCCCATTCAAACTACTGGGCCAACATTTGAACTCATGGAGGAGAAGAGATATCTCTTGGACACAATGTTCCTAAAAGAACCCTAATCAATGACAAAATATGAATATTTGGAGTTACCTACAACCAAAGCATGGCATTATTTGAACTGGAGTTGCCATATTTCTTCCTTGCACTGTCAGGGACTAGAATTTTCTTCTTCTCCAGCAACTGTGCCATGGTGTCAATGGTATTTTTCATTCATGATCTTTATGGATGCCATCCCTTGTGGCAATAGGTGCATTTGTCCTTCTATTTTCCCTTCTTTTCCTTCTCCTTGGAAGGATTTGTACTTGCATCACTGGATTTGGTTTTTTCTTCTTCTCTGGCAGCTTCAAATTTTTGGACTTGTGCTTTCCCTTTGAGGAATTCAAAACTCCCACTGCTAGTGCTTGATCCTTGGTCTTGATGGTGCCCATTTAGACAATATTATCTTTCTCATGAGTGAGTGACTCCATGAAGTTTTCTAGACTGGGAATTTCCCATTTTCGAAGTGTTAACTTGCCAGAGTGGAATGTACTCACAAAAACTGAGAACCCTAGCCCCAAATTCGAAAGTATAGACAAGATCAATTGGTCCTCTTTCTTTTCAATTCCACATTGCTTCATATGAAACACAAGTGACTCAAACTTGGTGAAGAAGTCCTGGATAGTGTCATAGTGTGTTGGGCTCAAGCTGATAAGCTCATTCTCAAGCTGGTGACCACGTGTTGTTCAGGAATAAACACCCTTATAACCTAGGGTCTGGGGTTACCAAATTACTTCTAAAACTTACAAACAATTAGATTTAGCTAAGTATAGAAGGAAAATAGGAAGAAATATTGGACTCACCCAATTACCGACGGTTGATCCAAGCTTTATCTTCTTCCAGACTGCTTCTCTCCAAATCTTTGAGGGATGCACCTCCTTCACCTGCAAAGAGAAAATTCCTCAAGTACAATCTTATGTATGTATATGTAACAAGTTAGATAAACAACATATATAGTGCTTAATCAAATATATTCATCAAGCCCTAATACATCAAAGAGACTCAACACAAAGTTGGAAGAAGAATTCTCTTTATTAACAATCAGTGAATGAGATAAGTGTACAACCCAACGCCTGAGACAAGGACTCCTTTTCAACCAAAGGAATCTAATTTCTGCTGCTCCAAGACTTCTGAAGATATACCACCAGCATAACGTTTCTCTCCAAAATTGATTGATTAATTCCCTCCCCAAGGCTTCTATTTATACTTTGGGAAATAGAGTAGTGTCAAAGGTTGAGGAGGTTGAGACAGTTGAGATGGTTAATTATTATGGCTCAACTAATCTCCATTAATCATGATTCATATTTTTTAATGTCGAATGGAGATGTACACGAATATTGATACTAGAAACCTGTGTATGACACACGAGTTGCTTTAAGGGAAACCCAGGTATAGATCTGTACGCGAGTTGCAATGGGAATAGTCACATACAATACGTGATTTGTCAATGAGGATAGTCGCGTATGTACACGATTTTCAATGAAGATAGTCGTGTACACAAATCTACACTTATAAAAATAATGTAGCAGGCTGGTTGAAAGGTAAATGCATCTCATGGCATGCCCATCTATAGTGTTTTGGAAAACTTCAATCCTGAAATTTCCTTTTGTGTACCAACATAATGAATTGTCGGCATTCGGATGGAGAAATGCCATTTGTGTTGACAACAGATGTCCCCTAATGCGCAAGGTCAGAGGGAAGCGATGGCTGAAATAAATTATAATCATTATCTTTGGAGAACTCAGAAGTCCAATGGAGTAGAGGTAGTACCTGAAACAAATACATAATAATGTCATATACAAAGTCATATCAGAGGATTCTATGTTCAATATACCAGAACACTAGCTCCTTTACAATATTTGAGTACATCATATAATATGGGTACAATACCACGTATATTACAAAGGTGAATCGAAGCCACAATATACAATAATGATGAGTCTTCAAAGATCTGGAAGCTATGTAAATAACCATAACATAATTTTGTTCAACTTAGTCCATGAATGTGAAACTAAGGTCTTTATAAACAATCCCAAAGAACCAGTAGAATCCAAGCCATGTGAATAGATGTTATTGAAGTCGAACATGGAGTGGATTCAATAGATTGTCCATGAATAGATGATAATCAACAACTGAAGTAAAGGAATTCACCAATTATGAAAGTGAATCCTAAGGTACAATCATCAAAAATCTAGGTCTTCGTCATTAGGAAGTGCTGATGCAGAACCATACTATGATAAGGAAGGCAATAGATCCTCCAACGGATCACAAGAGTGACTAGGAACTAGGTAAAGGAAGGGAAACACAAGTAGTAACAGATACGATAATGATGGAATCATGATATAGATCAGAAATAGGGTTAAGTCCTTGAATAGTGAACATGACACATAGATGACCCAAGGAAGCTTTTTAAATTTACAAATAGAACAAAAAAACTTATCTGTCATGTAGGAGACATGATCAGATTTCCCAGGTAGAAATGACAAGAGGAGGAGTAAGAAACTCGAAGTAATAGCTGAACTGAAAGTGAACACTGAGACATGAGTATTGGAAAAAACAGTGAGTACTTTGTTCAAGGATGACATGCTGCCACTAACTGAGAACCAAAATTAAACTTCTTCCTTACCTTCCCTATTAAATTTTAATGAGTCCAGAAAAGTCAACTCGGATCTCTCTTCATTTTTTAACAAGCTTGAAGAGAAGAGGGAATAATGCTTGCTAGTGTCACTGATTCGTGGATTTTATAAGCCCGAACTAGTACATGCTCGCTCCATATTTTCATATTTAGAGAGTCTAAAAATTACAAAGAAGACTCTAGGGGGGTCCTTTTTCGTCCAATTTAGTCTCCTGAGGCTGGAAAAGTATAAAACATACCCCAGAAGAACTCTCTTAACTTCCATAGAATAAAAGGTGAACCTTTTTCGTACTTAGTCAGGGAGGTCTGAAAAAAGGTTAAATTACCACCTACCCAACGCTCCTTCATGAGCAGCATATATCTTGAGTTTTACGAGTGTGAAGGAAAGCAAGATCACTCGGAAAGATCCATTTGAGTATGAGAAATGGGGCTTACAACAATAAACTCGATGCTTTGTTCTTGGTGTTTAATGAGCATGACAAAGACACAAAGTACACTCGAAATATTTTTCATGTTTAGGTCCAGAGCACAAAAAAGAGAAAATTAAGCTCATACCGGGAGTTCCTTTTCTATAAGTTTAGTCCCTCAGGTCTGGAAAAGTGATCAACCTATACCTGAGAATACTCTTCTCAATTCAGAAGAAAAGAGAGTGATCATTTCTTGTATTATTCCACATGGTCCAAGAAAGAGATAACCTACCACCAATGTGGATGCCCATTCACGTATTCTTAACGAGCTTGAATGGATAATTTTACTTGATAGTCAAGTTTGTTTTAAGGAGTTAGACCTCATCCTAAAGAAATTCCATAAGGGTGAGGAGTCCTATAAAAGAATAGCTTGTAAAAGGAGACCAAATGAGGCTCAATTTGGCGTGAAAAATAGCTAAAATTATTCTCCTAAACCAATGACAGCTGCAGTATGAGTATCAAAAGACAATAAATAGGTTCTAAATGAGGATACTCATAGAAGGAAGGTCCTATCCATGGAAGAACAACGGTAAAGACAAGGAACTAATGGTTAAAAATACCATAGTCTGTGGTCAAAATGTTAATGTTAGGTTTAAGATGGAGTAGTTATAAATGCAGAATGCATGTGAAACAATGAAAAACCATCCTATATGAGCAAAAACACCTTAAAAATGATGATAGACCTGTCACATGGAAAAGAAAATATGGTATTAGTTTTATAAATTATGAACTATAGGGAAAAAACCCACTTGAAAAATAATTTTTCTATAAATAGTTCCAAACATAAATAAAAACTCACCATTTGTATTTTTAACCATAGAAGACAATTTTATACCCCTACCTTCAATTTCTCAGTGTGGACAATCCGGTGGACCATTTCCAAAACCGCAAGTGTCAGGTAAGAATACACTCCAAGCTCTTTCTTTTGATCCAAGCAATTATTAAAATTGAGCCCGAATTTCATATTTTTAGGCACCTTAAAAAAGAAACACTATGTACATGGGTTTGATATGTTAAAAGTCATGTACACGTGTTCTGTACATAGGTTGCTCGAAGGACAATCGCGTACAGTGCACGACCTGCCTTAAAAGACAGTCGTGTATGGTGTGTGAGGTGGAAAAAAGAATCATTAGAGGAAATTTGGGGTCTAAAATGGGACTTATAAGAAAGAACACCAACAATAAATTTTGTGAGTTGGAATTCAAGAACCAATAGAATTTCAATAAAATTACTCAACCATAATGGTTGAATTGACATATTTGTCATAAAAGAAAACTACTTTTTTTGTTCGTATTTTCGACATATCTCCCTGTGTTTTTACTCAAATTTCAAGTGGTAGAGCTCGTTGGATGTGGAATTTAATTCCACATCCAACGAGTACCTACACTACATACTTTTGGCAGACCCCTCTACCCCAAAAACAATAAATACCTGAAAAAACATGATGATGATGTCACCATCACATTTTTTCAGGTATTTATTGTTTTTGGGGTAGTAGGGTACATCAAGATTATGTAGTGTGGGTAATCGTCGGATGTGGAATTAAATTCCACATCCAACGAGATCTCCCACTTAGAATTTGAGTAAAAACACAGGGAGATATGTCGAAAATATGAACACAAAAAGTAGTTTTTTTCATTCTTCCTCCAAAACTAATAACTATTATTTTATTATTTTATCTATTATTTTATTATTTTAACTATTATTTTATTATTTTCCTTAGGAGTCTCATTTTAGACCTCAAATTTCCTCTAATGATGTAGGGTCAAAATTCCAAAATTTTATAGGAAAATAAGGTTTAAAATTGCTTGTTTATTAGGTTGAAAGATGGTGCTTGAGTGGAGGGAGCGAGAACATGAAGACATGGACCAAGAAGCTCTTCAATATGCCCTCACTGTGAATTTTTTATGTCAAAGTGGGTTATTGAATTTTTTCTGTACTTCACCTATGCGAGCCAATGTCCGCCTCTTAAAGTTCCTGATAAATTATTGGGATCATGATTTGGGCATGTTTGACCTTCAAGGTGAGTCCTTGGAGATTACCTCTGAGGATGTCTATTTCATTGCTGGTCTATCACGATGGGGAGCTCTGGTAAACATGGAAGGCACCTGCAGAGGCAGTGACCCTCTAAGTGTATAGAACTATATTGACATATATTACGCACCAGGCACACAAAAAAGGGGTAACTGCATCCCTATTGTTCAAATACGTGACCTTCCTTTACAAGTGGTGACGAGTACTATAGTGAGGGTTGTAGGGTCATCATCACTTCACCTTGAAACTCAGAACCAGATGAGACTAGCAGTGGATTGTATGCAGGGAGCCCTATATGACTGGTGTTCGGGAGTGATCCCGATTATGAGAAAAAAGCTCTCTGACTGCAAAAGAGGAAAGAGGAAGAATTTTGGATATTCCAGCATACTAGTAGCCTTCTTCTTTGAGAGAGTGTCAGGATTGAGTCCTTCAATGCCACTACTATTTCGTTCTCCTCATCAGCCTAGGATGAGCAGGTGGGGAGATATTTTCCTCCACTAGGGAGGTGGTGGGTCAGTGCAGACTGTCTATGATGATGACTTCTACTTTTGGTCAGAGGACAGTTGCCAGATTTGGAGTAGTTTCCATATGCTGGAATGGATTTCCTTGGTGATGATGATCTTGTCCTCCCTCCAGGAGGAGCATGGGGAGAGTTAGGTAAAATTTATATTCAAAGTCTCAATTTTTTATGAATTTTAAATATAGAGATATATACATATGTATAAGAGTTCTAATCCTATTAAAATGTCAAAATGCAGATATTGGACCAGTTCGCCTTGAAGGGAATCCATGCATGTATGTACATCCTATTTTGAGAGAAGACCAGGGCTTGATTAGGGTTCTCGAGGGGAAGCTGGCCAGGCTTACCCAGAGAGTACCTACTCTATGGATTGAGCACATCCCAACCATCATGCAGGATTTTGTGGTTGGTGTACCACTATCTGGATATGGCATTTGAGGTAGGTAGCTAGAGCAGTACTGGTATACATAGATGCTGTTGAGGCTACTAAAGCTGAAGAGGCTGAAGAATCCAGAGTACAGGGTGACCGGGGGGACCAGGGTGGGAAAGCTTAGACCTAGGGGTATTTTGATGGACTTAGATCCATATTTTGTATATTTTTTGTATATTATATAGTTATGATTGGATCTGAGGATCAGAGACTCAAACTATCTATGAAGACAGATATTCACACACACACACACACACACACAAACACATATATATTGTTGGTTTATTTACAAATGTTTTTTATGTGTTTGTTGTATACTTTTTATGTAAGATGTGTTAAATGCCAATCCAAGATGTAGTTAGTGTATGCATCAGTTAATGAATTTTGATTCTTTGGAATATGATTGAATGTAATGAACTCAAAATGTCTTTCCAATAACCTTACTTGCATAAAATGATGCAATAGAATAGGGTTCCGCACTTGATAAGCCCGATTGAGCTGGGAAACCACTAGTTGAGAGTCCATCTGGACTTCCAGCTGAGTGATACCACATGAAAAAGCATCCCATAGAAGCTCAATGATGGCCCTATAGTCAGCCACATTATTGGAAGCAGGACCTAAGAAAGCGCTTCCGGAGGCAACTAACTATCCCGAGGGAAAATAAATGACCCATGCAGCTGAAGCTAACTTACAAGTGTGGTGACTGGTTCCATCAGCAAAACCTATGAACCTCTTGGAAGACATTTGAAACAACCAGTAGATGGTATTAAAAACACAAACTGACGAACTACTGTACATAAAAATACATACAATAAAATACAAGAAAAATTGTTAAGCCTAAGCATAGTACTTTTTCAGGTAGAGCCCATTTCTAGGCTCAGCTAACTTATTCCCATCGAAATCTATCAATTCATATGCACCCTTCTTTAACAATTTTGACATGATATAGGGTCCTAAACTCATAAACCTAAACTTTCCTGCCCCCAGGGGTTCTTTGTCTTGGTCCTAGAGCAAAACAAGTTCTCCCTCAAAGAAAATTTGAGGCTTGACCGATTTATCATATTGGCTTTTGACCCTATTTTTATGATCTTGGTTTGCTATCAATGCATCTTGATGCTGTTCATAAAGGTGCTCTAAATGTAATAGACATTGTTCAAGCTCATTCATATCAGGTAACACATGAATAGCAATTCTTAAAGACGGGATTTCACATTCAATTGGGGTAATAGCTTCCACTCCATGGACGAGCTGGAAAGGTGAAAACACTATAGTAGTTTTTACATTAGTCCAATATGACCATAGTGTGGGATATAACATGATATGCTAGTTGGAACGATATACATTAATAGTACGTTCGAGGATAGTCTTCAAATTTTTATTAATAGCCTCGACTTGACCATTTACTTGAGGATAGAACGAAGATGAATGTTCTTGTCTAAATCCTAACATAGTGGTCAGTTCAGTCATCATGCTATTCTGAAAATGACTTCCATGGTCAGTGAAAATCACCTTAGGTATACCAAATCGTGCAATAATTTGATTGAACATGAAGAAAGTTGCAGTCTCCCCGTCAACTTTAAATGTGGACACTGTCTCTACCCATTTCGTAAAATAGTCCACAACGACAATGATATATTTGTGCCCCTTATCCAAGGCTGGTTACACATCACGTAATCAATCCCCCACTTCATGAAGGGGCCCACTAAGATGACGGGACATAACGGAGTGGGATGTGACCACATTTTTCTGGTATAAAGCTAACAATGGTGATAGCGCTTCACTGCTTCCACACAATCTTTAAAGTTTGTGGGCCAGAAATAACTGACACATAATATCTTCTGGGCTGTTTCTAACCCAGATAAATGACCCCCACATGCTCCAATATGGGCATCATTCAGGACAATCTCCACTTCCTTATGGGTAAGACATCGAAACAAAATGGAATCTACCCCTCTACGGTATAAAGTATCTCCTATGATGAGGTAGTTCTTGGCATGTAAGCGTAGTTTATGTATTTATTCCCACAAGAAAGCTATAGGACTCTTTAAAGTTTGGATATAGATAAGTATATCTCCGTACCAGGGGTCAGAGGTGGAAATCAAAAATATGTGCTAATCTGGGAATGAGTCTTCTTCAATAGCTACATCCTCTTCTACTAGAAATTCTGCAATAAGCTTAGCAAAAACTAAGGATTTTTTGAATTTGGTAGACTAAAAATCCAAGTCAAACTCTTGGAGAATTACTATCCATTTGTTGAATTTGCCTCCAACTATCTGTTGGGACAAAACATATTGAAAAAGGATTAACATCTGCCACTACCATTGTAGTCCTTAGTAAGATGTAGTGACGTAACCTTTGAATAGAATAAACAGCTGCTAAGGCCAACTTTTCGATGTAGGAGTAGCTAAGTTCAAGTCTGGCTAAAGCACAACTAAGATAGTGAACAACATGCCCTTGGAGCTTATCATCTTCCTAGACTAGGAATACCCCTATGGTCGACTCAAACACAACCAGATACAATATAAAATCCCTAGAGTAATCTGGCGGATGCAATAATGATGCCGACAACAAAGCTTTTTTCAATGCCTCGAAAGTGAGTTGTGCAGTTTCATCCCATACAAATGGGGTGTCTTGTTTTAGCATATGCATGAAACCCTTAGTAATCTTGGCATAGTTTACAATGAAATGTCGAAGAAAATTGGACTTTCCCTACAGGCTCTGAAGTTGCCTGACAGAACGAGGAGGAGGAAGATTTACAATGGCCTCAACTTTTAACGGATCCACCTGAATGCCTCTATTAGAAACAATGAATCTGAGCAGTTTCCCGGACTTGCAACAGAACACACACTTGTGGGGATTCAAGTGGATTTTATAGTATCTACATCGTTCAAATATCAAACGCAAGTGATCTAGATGGTCAATCCTCTTATGAGAATGTGCAGGAATATCATCAAGGTAGGGTTCAACAATGGATTTAATATCATGAAAGGAAAAATTCTTTGCTCGCTGAAAGGTATCCCCAGCATTTTTCAATCCAAAGGGAATTTTATTGTACGCAAAGGTACCCCAAGGACAAAGGAAAGCAGTTTTATGTTGATCTTCTAGTTTTATTTGAATTTGATTATATCTGAAGAAACCATCCATAAACGAAAAGAATTCACTTCCCATGCAAGCATCAATAATTTGATCTATAAATGCCATGGGATAATTGTCCTTAGGATAGGATTTGTTTAAATATCTGAAGTTATTACAGTTGTGTATGGTCCCTTGATTCTTATCAAAAGGAAAAGGGTTGGATACCCATTCCGTCAAAGCTATGGGGTAAATAAAATTGGTTTTCAGCCATTTTTCCACTTCATCCTTCACTGCCACTGCTTTACGCGGGTTAACAGGTCTCAACTTTTGCCGAACAGGTTTAGCATCAAGGTTTGTTCGGATCTCATGCTAGACTATATATGGATCAATTCCTGGCATCTCCTCATATGACCAAGCAAAAACGTCGTGGAATCACTTAAACAAGGCGGTATAAATGGCAATCTCCTTAGGAGAGCAATTTGCACCGATATGTATATTTTCCACAACGTCAGGATTTACAGAGATGTTGATAGGGATGGTAGCATAAATATTTTCCATATTCCAATCAATAAACACTCCTTCCCTTGGCAAGGGATTAATGGGCATATCAACATCGTCTGCCAGTCTCATATGAAACTCTTGATTCTCTATCCTGCTTAGCTCTGGAGGAAAATAGGATCAATGGTGAAGATCTTCATAGATCTTATATCATCTACACATGGCTTCTATAATGGCTTCATCCGAAGGTAAAACCATATCTAAGAAATCTGTAGAATGCAAAAAGTTTTTTGCCTAAGCAGGAAAATAGACTTCTTCCAGTTCCTCTGAGACTAAGAGGGGGACCGGAATGGGATCAACAGTGGTTTGGGTGATAGCTTGATAGGCTAATTCCACTATCAATAAGGGCACTTCAGGTTCATGGTGGGTAGGGAGAACCCAAGGATCAGTCCTATCAACAACCGTGGCTATGGACTTCCCCACACTAGTAGAACCTATATAATTAATCGGAGCTGGAAGATAAAATGTGCCCATCAATGATGGGTACATTCCAGCTCCTAAGCTCTCTGCAACAGTTTTGGCCTAATCAACCAATGGTACAGTGGACTCATTAGATTCCATGCGGCCTTTCTGAGTAAAATTGAATTGGTCAACAGTAACCAACTTCCCTTCATGTGGAAACACTACCACCCAAAAGACGGCCAATGCAATAGAAGACAGTGCATAAGTCCATATTCTTCCCAAGAACAAATTTTATTCCAAAGGTGCATCAATCACCTCCACCTCAACAGACACCGCTTTCCATTCCAACTTAATTTCAAAATCCAATAGGATATCATGCAGCTGGAATGAATTTCCCTCGAAAGCAGTAAGCACGGTGTTTGATTGGACAAGCTCTGGGGATCCAAGAGCTTTCCAAACATGACAAGGACATAACACATGTAGAAGCACCCTCGTTGACAACTACTCTTCCAATGGTATTTCCACCATGGATGACATCTATCTATAAGGCTACATGGTAAGGTAGGCGAATTTTGACATCAAACAAGTGAAATTTCGCCATGAGACTCGATGAGTCCATACTACCTAAGGCTACTAAGAGTGCATCCCGCTGGGTGGGACAACTCTGTAACAACTTTAAAGCTGACATTGCACAAGGTGTATAGGCTAAGTCTTCAACTATGGAGTAGTTGGATGCAGCCCTAGCATTAGGATTATGCAAGGTATTCTTAAAGACACCTTTCGGTATCTTGGGCATAATTTCGGCAGGTTTCTCAATCGTGAGAGGGTTAGAAGTTTCACCTATAGACTTACCCTTCTCTGAGGTCTCTTTTTCATAGTTCTTATTCCTGGTCTGTAGTAAAGTTTGAGATCGAACCATGTTGATATAATAGCTTCTTCCTTGTTCGTCACTCCTGAAGTAGATACGTCCCTAGATATATAAGGCAATAGGGATTTAAGGAACCATTCTAGTAAGAACTCAAGAGGAATAGAGGCTTCAATAAGGCTCTTCTGCCTCCTCCACTCTTGGATGTGATCCAAGATATGGGTGGCGTTTTTCTGCCGAAATGTAGACAACAAGTTCGTTCTGAAATCATATCGGACATGAAGCTGGAAGTGACTAAGGAAAGCATTAACCAAGTCCCAAAAACTACTGAATGCAGCAAAAGGAAACTCAATGTACCATTTTTCTGCAGTACTCATCAAGTTTCTTTGGAAAAACCTCAACTAAAAAGAATCCTCATTCAATGACTTGGAAGAGCACCATAAATGAAAAGTGGTGGCATGAGCCCTAGGATCTTCACCAACTTTGCGTTCAAATTTTGGGATGTCCGAAGGAAACTTGGTAGGTATAGGAGGCCAGATGGGATCATGCCTCACCAGGTCATTCATCAGTTTAGACAAATCTGTAAAGTTTAAAATTGCCAAGAAAGGAATCTTAGGTCTAACTAGAGGACTAAAAGTACCAGTTTGGGGATTAGAGGGGCCTTCCCCCGTGTTCCCATATGTGAAGGTGGGGTTTCCCCCTGCTGCCAGTTGTGAAGTGGATGGGTTGCTTTGAAAAGGGTTCCATCCATAAGCCACATGATTTTTTTTTTAAGGTGTAGTATAAGAGGTTCTGGCTTCCCCAGTTGAAACTGGGGTTTGAAATACAGTAGTAGGTATCCCTCCGCTAAAAAGTGAAAAGGGAGAGCTCATGAATGGAGTGAAAACTAGGGTTTGGAAACCTTGACCATAAGGGTTAGTGTTCCAAAACTGCACCCCTACATAAGAGGGTGTAGGGCCTACGTATGGAGTGGATGGGGGAATATTCCCCCCATTCCAAGGAAGTCCTTGGACAAAAGACGAGGATCCTGTCATACCACTCTGTGCAGTGTGTGCGAAGGAGGTAAGTACAGTATGTACACTAGGAATCCTAGTGACCATTCCACCAGAAGCACCTGCTAGACTTGTGGGAGCCAATGGTTGAACCACTCGGCTCACTGGAGTTAAGGGAATAGTAGGTATGTTTGTTCTAGGGGTACTAACTAGGGGAGGTAGCACCCCTTCATCCGGAGCATCTGAGGTGAAGGTAAAAGAAATTTATCCCGCAGTTGACATTATCCTGCCCACATGGACACCAATCACAGGTGGATCAAAAGGATGAACCTGAATGATCACTGGATCATTTAAATCAGTTATAGGTTTATTAAAATTCCTTGCAAACTCATCATCCTGCAAGTCTTCTATCTCAACTGTGTTTAAATTAAGACGGTTTTCCCTAAGTTCTAGTTCACCCAGAACTTCATTGATTCCTATCAGCTCAAATGAAGTGTCTGTGTCCAATCTCTGCCATTGAGGGGGAGGTGGAGGTTCCAATGTGATAAGAGGAGGAAGGTTTTACAACCTTCATGACCTTCTGATAGGTTGGTCCTCCACGATTGTAAATTTGACTTTTCAAACCCTAAGGTCGGCTAAACATAGACAAACCACAGAGCAATTACTACGAAAATTCCTAAAGTCTCAAGAGTTAGAAAGGGTAAAAGATATGCTTTCCTGAAGAAATATGAATAACAGTTTCTTGGAATCCTTGAAGAGGTTCTTAGGCACAAGTGGAGGAATCACCCACCGCCCTCCTACACTTTCAACAAGGGTTACCTTCCAAGCCCATCCAAGGTGAACCAGAAATAGCCTTCCAATTTACCTATGCATGAACTCCAGATGTCAAGAGACTAGAGGCTACCTTAACTATACCAACAATCTGGGGGGACAATCACAAGCCCAATTTGTATGCATGGGTAGGGTAGCTGAGCCCGAAACTTTGTCTAGGATAGAATCCCTAGAAGCATAAAAACCTTGGTTTACATTTTGACAAGGAATTAGAGGGTTATATCCTTAGTCCAATGCCTCCACTCAGCCTCGTGCTTGACTCTTTTTTGAGAGAAGCTTCCCATATACTATCGATAAAGAGAAGGATTTACCTATCGATTGGCCCACTATGTCTGAATTTAAATACTTATGGGAATTTTACACTTTCTATCCCACAATTCTAGCCTAAGCTAGTAGGTGTATGGCTCTATAAAACAAAAAATTACTAATAAATTTTAATTATAGCATTTATTTTAAGGGCTATTTTTTACTTAGAAGGCAAGTGGAGTGAAAGACTATGATGTTATTGACTCGATAAGAAATCTAAAAATAACAAGTGTATAAATCAATTTCAAAGCAAATGATCACTACTTAAAACAAGCTTCTCTTTCTTTTTTTTTTGTAAATTTAAACTAATGAAAATGCAACTAATAAAGAGAAAACTAAGACTATATTTTTGTAATTTTTGAGATTTTTATTTAAAAACTGAAAATAAAACTACTCTATGCAAATCAAATGAAAAAGTTTCTAATGTTTCCTTTTCACTTTTCAAATTCCTCAAAAACTACTATGCACCTAAATGCACAATTCTTGAGTATGCTTGAATAAATTAACTGTATAAAGTAAGCAAAATGAATCAAAGTAGATTCATAAAACCAAAGATCAACCACGTAAGGAAGAATTGGAAAAACCTAGCTTGGGAAGACACAATGAATGGAAATCACTGAAATCAAACAAAGGCAAGTGACAAACCAAACCTATCCAGAGATAGAAAAGGACAAAATAGTGTCTAGAACCTTGATCACTGATTCAGACAACCAGCACTTGAAGCTCTCACCCAACAAGAAAATCCACTTCAAGTTGCTAACATAAAGACAATCCAAACAATAAAAACTCAAGGGCTTACTAGGAAGCACAAAGCATGGCTAACAGGGTCATTAAACTTATAGTGAAATGTTAAAATTAAAGACCACTAAGAAAAACAAAATCCACAGAGGGACAGAGATAAGTAAACCCTAACCCAAAAATTTTGTTTCTCAGGCTTATACATGACTGTGTACAAGATCAACCTGTGTACTGTACGCGACTGTGCAATAGAGAAACCAGCATACACAGACCTCTGTACGCGACTGTGTAATAGAGCAACCCATGTACATGAGTTAAATTTTTTCAAAAAAGAGAAAAAATACAAAGGTCTTCAAACACCACTACAAGTATGAACCAAGACAAGATGCCACATGCTGAATCAAAGCAAAGATTGGGCACGGATCTACAGAGTTAAGCCACAGCAGTTTGGGCTCCCCAGTGGAGTCGCTAGTTCTGTTGTTCAGGAATAAACACCCTTATAACCTAGGTTTTGGGGTTACCAACTTACTTCTAAAACTTGTAGACAATTAGCTTTAGCTAAGTATAGAAGGAAAATAGGAAGAAATATTGGACGCACCTGATTACCAATGGTTGATCCAAGCTTTATCTTCTTCGTCTTTGCTTCTCTCCAAAGCTTGCAGGGATGCACCTCCTTCACCTGCAAAGAGAAAATTCCCCAAGTACAATATTATGTATGTATATATAATAGGTTAGATAAACAACATTAATAGTGCTTAATCAAATATATTCATCAAACCCTAATACATGAAAGAGACTCAACACAAAATTGGAAGAAGAGTTCTCTTTATTAACAATCAGTGAATGAGGTAAGTGTACAACCCAACGCCTGAGACAAGGACTCCTCTGCAACTAAAGGGCTCTTATTTTTGCTACTCCAAGACATCTGAAGATATACCACCAGCATAACTTTGCTCTCCAAAATTTCTTGATTAATGCACTCCCCAAGGCCTCTATTTATACTTTGGGAAATAGAGTAGTTTCGAAGGTTGAGGAGGTTGAGACAGTTGATGTGGTTAATGATTAGGACTCAACTAATCTACGTTAATCATGATTTATATTTTTTAATGTCAAATGGAAATTGATGCGACTATTGATACTGGCAACCTGCGTATGGGAGTTGCTTAAAGGGAAACCCGCGTATAGATCTGTACGCGGGTTGCAATGGTAATAGTTGCGTACAGTACACAAGTTGTCAATGAGGATAGTCATTTATGTATGCGAGTTTCAATGAATATAGTTGCGTACACCAATATACACTTATAAAAATAATGTAGTAGGCTAGTTGAAAGGTAAATGCATCACATGTCATGACCATCTATAGTGTTTTGGAAAACTTCAATCTTGAAATGTCCTTTTGTGTACCAACACAATGAATTGTCGGCACTCGGATGGAGAAGTGCCATTTGGGTTGATAACACCACATAGTTCATCAGTTTTCCCAAAGAATGTCTCTAGTTTAGCCATACCTCATTGGGTATTTTCAAACTATTAATGTGGAACAATATCTCTCTCGAGATGCTCATACACAACAATCCATATGCCTCATCCAATATGTTGAAGTACTTGAATTTCTCAACAGCAGAGTTTGGTTCTACCTCAGTGCCCATGATAACTCTTTAAATCCCTTTAGATCTTAGCTAAATCACCATCTCTACCTTCCAATAAAATAAATTGAAGGTTGTTAGCATGATGTGTGTAGACTCCATTTCTTCTTACGTTGATGATGAATAAATTGTTGAATGTTCTGGAAAAACACAATTCGATTTTATCTGGAACTCCACTAAAAATGCAGCTCAATTCACTCTGAATTGATATGCAAATCAAAAAAATCCAACAAGATCTGATACGATGTGATAAATTCGAACCACAGAAGAATCTAGGAGCATTAGTGAAGCTCTCAAATCAAATTTGGTGCAAAAAATAGCAAAACCCATCAATTGAGAAGCAAATTACACACACAATGTGAACAGAAACAAGATAATTTTGAAATGTCTAACCATGAAACATGTTATTATCAGGTATATATTACAACATAGGAGTTTCTTGAGGCTTTGGAAGTCAATTGTGAGCATATAAGTCAAAATTGTGAAATTGGCATCAAACCCCCTAGGTGTGCAATCAAGCCCCAAATCAACCCAAACAACCACAAATTGCTGAATGGACATGGCTGAAGTGATGTGGGTTAATTATTACACCTTGGACAGTGTGGGTGTACAAATATGGGTGGTTTAGAGTCTCAATGTAACATTTAATGGACCAAATCAAGACAAAATTGGGCAAAATCCCACTCTAGCACTCCAAGTAAACCTAGATTTCTACATTCAATGAAAGGGAGTGCACCAGCAATGATGAGGGCACAATATGACTGGTTGATTGAGCTAGAGTGCTCATGTGGGTGTGAAATCCTTAATTTGACTAGGCATTTGTCCAACTAAGCATCCCTAGTCCACCACATACAATATTAAAGCTTAAAAATAAATAAATTTGACTAAGTAGTGTAATTAGGGACTAATGAGTTGTATTACTATTCTAACATTCCTCAATTTTGGTGTGACAAATCAAGCACCACAAGTATCCTTCAATTTTGTTGTTGAGAATTCGATGTTAGTTTTCTCTTATGAGTTTGTTGATATTAGATTTTGTGAAATATTGGTTATTGTTGAAGCTATATAAGATTATGAATCTCAATAATTCTCTCTCCATAGTCCCAGGGCTTCTCTACCTAGTTTTTTCATCACATGCTCATCTCCTCACAGAACTAGTAAAGTTGGAGACATTCTGCATCCGCCTGGACACTTGGGGCTGATTTACCACTCATGGTTTGTTGTTCAAGGCTGAAATATATTATATTATTGGGTGTTCCTCACATGATTCAAATTATCAACCACCTTTTCTCTCTCATACGTTGATTTCAGCTGCTCTACATGGTTCTATTTTTCATCCTATAGTTGTCTATATTCCTGATTCAATTAGGCACATTATTCTTCTTACAAAGAGGAAGATTCCTCCAGACATAAGCACTTCGCTTAGACTCATGGGTTCACTTGCATAGAGGAAATGAGATACTGCTGCTACATAGTGCTGCAAATAACACAAAAAGTTTCACAAGTTTTTTCAAAATTTCTATTTCTGCTTATTTTGAGGGTTTGGTTTCCCATGAGGTTTTCCCTGTTTCCTCGGTTGTATTAAGCAACATTTTTATTTTCTGTATTTTAGATTTTATTTGGGTGACCTATGGTCTTGTTTCCAGGGCCCATAGCTATCCAATTTAGGATTTAGGGGGGGATTTAGGATTATTAATCCTCCCTTGACCATACTGTCTATTAGATTATTTAGCCTAACTTAGGAACCTTAATTAATTAATTGGATCCACTAGTACCATTGGGTCCACTTGGCCTAATGGGGTCACATGTACCAGTTACTAGAGTGTGGGGAACACTTCTAGAGGTTAACTTCTAGTTACTGCATGTGCATGCATCAGTTTAGGAACCTCTTATACCAATCCCTACATTTTAGGAGCCACTGGGAGTCCCGAAAGCAACCTCCTTCAGTTAGTTAGAGTTGGAACTAGTTAGTATTAGTTAGTCCCCAGTTTCTTATAATTAGTTTACAATCAGTTATCTAGCACTATTTATGCATGGCTAATGCATAGATGCATGTGGAGTAGGCGCCTTTTCCCACCTACCACACTCAGTTGCACTGAGTTAACTAGCTATCACTAATTTATTGAGTTGTTGGACATCTGGGAGTTGATATGTTGGACTCCGATATTCATTGAGACACCATGAGTTATATTGTCAGTTAGATATAGTCAGATCCAGTGGATAGATTCTAATTTCTACCTAATGCATTTGAATTAGTTTCCTATGTAAACTATTGTAACAGTGGATTTTATTATTGTAAATGATACTGTAAATTTCTGAGCAATAATCATTTGTTTCCTGTGTGGTTTGTTTTGTTCACTTTGTATATTCATTCTCCATTTACTGCAAAAATTATTAGAACTATCAGATTGAATATCTAAATGGAATTAAAATTCTAATAGGGATAACGACTTTCATCAAGTAGTTGACATTAAAGAGAGGATGAATGTTGGAGTACATAGGTAATTCCAAATTGTAATCCACGAGACCCACACACGTGAGGATCTTATAGGGACCATATAACTTAGGGGAATGTTTCTAGTGTTGGTTGGCCTTAAGTGAGGTCTACTTATAGGGTTGTAAGAAAATAAATATCCTACCTTCAATACCTTATAGATGCTTGGTAAGTAATATATTACTAAGGGACAATTCTGGCATAGACAACTTCGAAGGAATTTATTTAAGTGCTAATATGATAAGTTGTATTATACCACCATTTTGCTAAAGGTAACCACTAATCCCAAAGGGATTTTTGTGTCAAATTAAAGCACCACCAATATTCTTCCAAACATTTATTGGAAACTTTAGTTTGAACATCAATTTGGGGGTGATAGGTGGTACTAAGATTCAGTTGAGTTCTTGGAGTCGAAAAAATTCTTGCCAAAATTTTCTAGTGAAGTTGGGGTAATGGTCTATGGAAATAATCTATAGCATACCATGAAGTTTGAAGATGTTATCCATGAATATTTGAGATAACATAGAGTCCTTGAAAGGATGTTGCAAGGCACAAGAATCGAAATATTGGGAAAGGATATAAACAAAAACCATGACTACATACTTATTGTAGATTTCGATAACCCTATAATGAAATATGTAGAAATGTTAGTCCATACTACACTTAGAATTGGAAGTGGTTGAATTTCTCTTATGTAAGCTCATTTTTTTGGAAAATACACTAAACAACGAGAAGATGTGCCTGGTAAAGGAGTGAGTCTTTTGAAAGCCCCTAACAGCTGTAAGGGTTTTGGACCCACCCCCATAAGTATATAAAGAAGTATGGTTAAGTAGAAATAGAAGAAATTATAAAAGTAGTGAAATATAGAGAAAGAGATATATAAGAGAAGGAGGTCGTAGATCAAAGAGCCAGCCACTACATATCAACAATAAAGTATGGTTTTATGTCTGGTATCTTGGGTACTATAATTGGGTTATATGTTTTTTGCTATATATGATACCAAGATGGGTAATTATATGGTTTATGTAAGGTCATAGAGCCACATATTCGATATGTAATGAATTCTATCAATAATAGAAATGAAGAAAGCCCCCCCACCCTTAATTTTCTATATATGGCTAACTTGTATTATGTTTATTGTTTAAATTATTGACTGTGTGTTTATTTGTTAGATACATATTGTGGATAATAGAAATGTATTGCACTAATATAAAGACTAATTCTATTGTGTAATGGATGAAAGTAACCCTTATAGATGCATCGTTATAGTTAACACTCCTTATCACACATAGGTTTTCTCTATGTTTCATTCCAATCCTTATCCTTTGAGATATTAAAAATTCCATCACTCTAGACTACAATGGCGGCCTTTGTTGGACCATAAACAAGAACTTGATCTCTAATTTTTTTCAAACAAATGGTCTTGTTTCCAAGACCTAGTTTTTAATAGGAAAATGTTAATTGCAAGGATACACAAGTAACAATGAGAAAATTCAAATATGGTGGGATAATAAGTTTGGATATTTCATGGTATAGGAAGATGAACTACGAGGATGGGAAGAATCAAGAATTAGTAATATATTTTCTACAGAGGACTACTGCTAGTTCAATATGAAATTTTGTGGATTGAAATTTCTATATTAATAACAGAGTGGTTATAAAGACTTTTGTAAGCTACTAAATACCATAATATATAGAGGAAGATTGTTCAGTGAACTCGAAGGGAACTGATTATAGAATTAAACCACATGGATTCACCTCTAACCAAATCTATTGAATTTTAGGTATAAATCACCCTCACTGGTTATCTTATGGAATTTGCAACTAAAAATAAAAAATCAACATCCATGGCCAAAGAATAAATCAAAAGAGGAGCTAGTGGAAGATTATTGAAGGAAGTTATGTGATGGATTAAGATCTGGAAGGTTGAATTTATATTTCTGCCATTAACTTGGTTTAGAATGGAGGATTAAAACACTTGTTCCTTGAGGAAAGGGTTGAGGTGATGTTACTGCATTGCAAAAGGTCAAATTATAATCAATGGAGGGAGAATCTAGTAATGAATCCAAGGATAGATGAATATAAAGAAGATTGAAAATACCTAAACAATGGTGGGAATCACAAAAGAGAAAGGAAAGAATATGATATACACAACTGAAAGACGAATTTTGAAATAAAGAAATAAGTAAATAAAATGAAAATGATCTATACCAGATGAAGTGGAGGGAGGAACTAACTAGTTCAAGGATGAGAGAAAGAATAATATAGGTACAATATGACCCAATAAAAGGAAGCTAGGGAGAGGTCCAGAGCAAGAAACAAAACTATGAAATTTAGTCACCAAGTAGTGGCTTGCTAAATCAGTTACCTGAACCAGCCCTGGATGCAATTCTGGAACAATCATAACTATCAATACGTGCAAAAAGAGACAACACACTAGAGATTGAACCCCTCATTGTCATAAAAGTAGATACCAAAAGTGGCAGAGGTATCATACCATTGATTGACCCCTAAGAGCCCTTGCATAGTTTGCTAACAAACTTTAAACACTCTATTACAGCTACCCTGGTACAAACAAATGAGCATTAATATGAATATTTTACAAAATAGTTCATTAGAAAGATGGAGTAGTAGTAGTTCTCAATAGACTAACAGCAATATTATTGCTCAACCAAGACCTTAAGGATTTGTGTTGGTAGGATCCCTATATGTTGAAATGGCTAGAATATAAGCAATATCACCCCTAAAATGTCCATAATTTTGGGGGAGAGGAGGAGAAGATGATGTATAACAAAATTGGTTCCTCTTTGAAGCAATATGGAACACCAGAGAGACTCTAACAATGTCAAAACTAGTTCAATTCTAGACAATTTTATAGGGAAGATATTTATAGTTGTACATGAAATCGATTGAGAGACGAGATCCAAATGAAACAATCCCTATTTTATAGAGACAAATAAATTATTCTTGGATGATTTTTCACAACCTAAGTTAGAAAACAAGGTATCAAAAAACTAGCTGTTGCAACTGGAAATTCCACATGCATATTAGCCTTTCATAAACCACACCTTGGTTAGCTTCTTTTTTCATATCTTGGAGGGATGGGGCCTTCACCTTGTTTGCATGAAGTTCCAATGGTTCCTTTACCAGTGGATCAGGGAGCTTCGACCAACATTTTATTTGGAAATAAATTAGGTCGACTCCTTTAGCTATTCTTCCTAGTACACCAATAAGCTTTTAAAGGAAAAAATAAGGTTCTGGAAGCTTCTGTACGTAATCCTTCATGGAGTTAGTTCCTATTTGCTTGGGAGAGGTGGCATTCTCCTCCCTTACCTATTGGGAACAACTCTTATCCATTTCTAAGTCAATATCATGTGTTTTGGGCCTATAAATGAATCCTTCATGATGTGAGTGGACGAGGTGAAAATAAAGTATCCTTATGTTGTTAAATTGAAGTCTGGGTTAGAGGAAAAGTAGAGTGGCTTGTATGTGAAGAGATGTTCATAGTTGCAAAGGATTGTATATTTTTTGAGGTTGAAGCCATCAACATCAAGGATTGGTTGTAACTTATTCCTCTTATTTTCTAATACAAAAGTGTTCTCGTTTCCTATATTTGATGTGTTGTTAATTTCATTTAAGTATTATCAGACTCCTTGATCACTGATATAAGTAATTAATTTATCAAGATGCTCTCATCTTGTTTGTTTGTCCTTTGATCTGTTTTGTAGGTGTTGAACCATTGCAAGGGATTTTGGAGCAAAGAGAAAGAGATCTAGGTCTGAGGTATATTTTATTTCATGTTGTTTACATTGACTACTTAATGAAATGATATAATACTGTGTCTTTTTGTTTTGTGCTTGTGACTTTCAAAGCAGAGGAAAAAATGGTATCTGCACTGATTCCATAATTCCTACAAACAAAATTGACGACCATACTAGGGATGATAATTCAGTTTGATCTGGTGCAGATCCAGATAGTTCTACAAGCTTTGGTAACCATCTCATCTATGAAGGTTATATTTTCTTCTCTTAGTCATTTCAGCTGATAAGGTAAGCAATCTACCTTACTGTTATGTTATTTCCTCTATTTGGGAAGTAGTGTTTATTTTCTTCAGTCCAACTTATTGCATCTATTTGGTTTCACCTACAGGACTTTTTTTTGCATTTATTGGTTTGACGACGCACTTACCTATGGCTGACAAAGCACCGGCTTCTTGAGGGTGCCCTTTTCTTTTGACACAGAGCGTCAACAGCACCTAGTTGAAGAACATATAAAGCATCGAGGATGCCTTACTTCAGTTTACTAAGTGCGTCGATCCTAGTCTACAACACTCTGGTGCAGTGCCTCTTAGTGCACTGAGGTAGGCTCTTAAATTGCCTATTGAAAAGTTTTTTTTAGTTTTGAAATTGCTTGTTTTTGTGAAAATTTTGGATTTGCTTGTTGGTTTGTTTTTTGAGTTTGGTGATTTTAGTGAATTTGATTCTCATCTCTTGAGCTCAAATTCCAAAGCTATTATCTTCTTCATTAGTATTAAAAAGGAAGTGGAAAAATTTTCAATTTTCGGTTTTATTAAGTGGTGGTATATACTATGAAAATCGTAGTTTTGAAAATGAAATGTATAGCCTCTTTCTGAGATTAGTTTGGTTTGAGTTTGTGTTCTTTTCATTTTCCAGAAAATACAAATAGAAACTTGTTATTTAAATTTGTTTATGCTTAGGAAAGTTTATCTTCATTTGCATAAGTAATCGGGATAAATAGATCTTTTTGATACGATAGAGGAATTTAGGTTTGTATGCACATTAGAGGCTTTATTTTCTTTCTTAAATTTAGAGATTTTGAGTTATTGTTGAAGGAAATTTGTGTTTGAAGATTTCTCTTTAAATATCTCTTGTCGTGTCTTCCATTTCATTTGATTGAAAGTGGCTTTTATTTTGTGTGTTGTTGAAAGGAAAAAGAAGATGGTTTCTTCCTTACGCTAGCTAGTTCTCATCGAAGTCAAAAAGTGCATCACATATAGTTAAAATATGCATTTTGGAAACAACACCTCACAAACATCCACTAATCATTCAGATAAAATAAATGGTATCTTTAGGTTAAAATTGTATAGAAAGTTGAGTGATAAGTTAGTGACGTGTTTTGGCGTCATAAAATGTAGGAGCTGCCGTTCGTTTTTTGCGCTAAAACCCGGTACTTGTGTGGTTCTTCCATGTACCATCGGTATATCAAATGACCTTTCATGTACCCTTGAGGTATATAGAAAGGTACTTCACGTACTCGATTGTATATAGGAAGGCCCCTTGTGGATGGTTGTGCATTGGAAAACACTACTATGGATTTGAGCTCCCATGTACCTTGTTTATATTGAGATACCCTACTAGGTTTCCTTGTCCATTTGATAAAAACCATTTAGCTATCTTGTTTGGAGCAATAAACCAAAAAAATCATTTGGGGAGATTACTACGCATGTGTTTTCCAGGTAGTCAGGTATTCAGGTGAGGGATGATTGATATTCCTTGTTGCATTTTACTATTGGACCATGCGGTATATCACGAGTTGCACCTTATTGACAATTCTAGTGAGAGATTGGCTATCTTAAGCCCATCCTATCATTTAATACTGCTTGTGAACTTTACCTTTTGTAGGTATGTTTCTGTGTGTTTTTCCTCTTTTTTGACCTAGAGTAGAAAACTTCATCTACCATCCTGGCTGAGCAATTTACGAGGTGTCATTCCCGTAGATTGTAGAGTTTACCACTTAACTCTCCTCCAGCCATGGAAGGACAAGAAGGTGTAAACATGGAACAACCAACTTCTGCTGATGCTCCTGTATGAACTACCTCAGCTAGTGAAACCAGAGAATATTTCACTACTTATACAAATCCTTTGGTCCAATTTCCTCCTACAACTGATGCTTCTATTCATTCACCAATGGAAGGTCGTACCAATAGTCCTATTGAAGTAGAGTTTGGTCTTGATGCTCCTTTTTGGAGAACTTCTTTGAGCCAAGCCATTTCTCAGTTCAGGGTTATTAGACCTTCACCTGGGAACCCTCCTCTAGAGGAGGAAGAATATAGAAGAATTCAAGCATATCTTGATTGCACTCGTAATTTTTCAGAAAAAAGAAGAAATAATTATCTCAACACATGCGTCTTACAAAGAACCTGTTTCAGCTCTTTTTCCCCGTCTGTCAGATCCATAGCCTTTTGCATATCATACCCTTGCTGAGATTTTAGCTCCTATTGATGAAGTTCCATTTAGTGGTGTGATTTATAATAATCCAGGTCAAACTTCCAACCCTATAGTTTCACATCCCAAGTCTGTTACTTGTCCTCCCTTACCCGTTGTTGTTCGGGGGCATTCCACAACTCAAGTGGTGTCAGCACATTCTAACACTGGGGGGGAACCTCTGGTGTGAGTTACATCACTTTTTAATGAGATTATTACTATTTCTAGACAATTTTTGGCTGTAGAGAAATCTGCAGTAATTGTTCCTTCCACCAATACCAACATGGTGAATCCCCCATCTAGTTCAGGGAAACCCTTAAGGGTACCTCCTGCCATCAACCAAACTTCTTGGGGATATACTTATCTTGGAACTCAGCCACCTATGGTTAATCAAGCTTATCAACCATCACTATCAGTAGTAGTTTATCCTGGAATTCCTTACCCTAGGAATGTTTTTGTACATTGGGGACAGCCAAATTGGTGTAATGTACCGTATTATGGAGGAAATTTTCTAAATACCTTTCGAGGGTATGGTGCTCCACCTCAAGGCCCCCCACCTAGAGGGCCCCTGAGAGGACCTGGAGGACCTGTTGGACCATATGGAGGCCCGCTACCTGGTGTACCCCCACCTGGAGGTCTACTACCACCTGGTGGACCACCACCTAGAGGCCCACCTTATGGAGGAACATCACCTAGAGGCCCACCTTATGGAGGAACCCTACATGGAGGACTTCCACTTGGAGGACCACCACCACCACCACCACCTGGAGGACCACCCCCTAAAGGTCCCTCAGGCGGCTCACCCCCTAGAGGACATTCTGGTAATCAACAACCTAATCAACAAGCATTAGGGGCATCATCCATGCACATTTATCAATCTGCATATGGTCCTACTAGTCAGCAAATTGCATACCAGTATTACCAATATCCACAACCAAATCAACAATTGCCATATTTGGCTATGTTGGATCTGCCATATTTTTCTATATTTATAAATGACCCAATTCATCATGACCCCTCTTGTCCTGCCATTCCTGTCAAGCTACCTTCAGATATACCAAAGTTTGATGGTAAACCTAGTGACGATACAAAAAACCATGTGATGAATTTTCATCTATGGTATTCATCCAATTATTTGATGGATGATTCAATCCATCTACGGCTTTTTGCAAAGAACCCTCATAGGAATTGCTGAAAAATGGTATATAGAGTTACCACATCACTATTTTTGGGATTTCAATGCTTTAGCAATGGCATTTTAACTCACTTTCAATTACCAACCCAATATGAGATAGGTACAGACCTGTTAACTTCACTTTGACAAACCACCTCAAGCCATATCTCTGATCACATTCATGAATGGTGATGAATACAAAGGTTAATTAAGGCCCCTATTCATCATTGGTTTCTTGCAGATTAGTTTACAAAGTCTTTACTCCCACCCATTTCTAGAGATGTTTCCATGGGAGGTAGTATGACTGAGGAACAAGATATTAGCCAAGCTCAATACCTTGAATTGGTTTATTCCCAATCATGTACTTTATACGATTTGATTCCTCATGCTCCTCAACCTACAAATGATCCTGCTAGACCAGCAACTGAACTACCTACTGATGGCATACATGGTTTAGTTCAAATGCAAATGGAGGGAAAATTTTCCAAGAAAAAAACTCAACCTGCCACACCAACAAATCAACCAACACCACCTTCCAAAACTTGTTATAGTGGATTTCACCACTCTAGGTGAATCACACTTTGTATGGCCTTCCCCTGTCTCGGTGTAGACTCTTTAGACCCCATGGACCATATTTTATCCTTTGATGTTTCCTTGATCATCCCTAAAACTATATAAAAAATGATATACGTGGCTTTTTACCCGATAACTGTGTACATACACGGGTTTGACTCCTATAACCGTGTACATCGGGATGTGTGCATAGTCCAAATCTTTTTGGAGTTTTCCTTGACATGGATCCGACTCATTTGACTCCTGGCCTTCCATATGCCTTGAGATCGCTTGGATTCGACCCTTCATTATCCCTTGTGAAGCTATATAAGGAACCCCTTGGTACATTGAAGGCATATAGAGAGATTGAAGTAAAGAAACTATAGTCCATTGTTGCCAGAATTTATACTTGAGTCTGCATCCCTTTGTCCCTTTGGAGCACTGTTGTGTTCTTCCCAAGATTTCCTTTTTCTAGTGAGCTTGCTATCGAGAGATGGAGGATTGAGGTGGTGGAGGCCCAAGTGGGGGATTCAGTTTCTCCGGTTCACAGACGTGCCGTCAGAGGTTGTATCTATCTTGTAATCTCTGATTGATATTAATAAGAACTATCTTTTCCTGTCCAATGATGTGTATTTGATTGAATGTTGTATCCATTGGAATATGTCAAATGCTTTTACATTATTCATTATATATGCTAGAATAGATATAACACCATGATATATAGTATGCTTGTATTGTTTACTCATTGTTGAGGAAGTATTCTATGAATTCAAGCTGAAGATTGGAAAGCTCAATGGGGATCTACTTCAACCGTCTGGAATAAGGTACGAGGTCTGATCCTTTAGTGTTATACATTTTATTTCTATTGCATATTGGGAAATATTGATTTCTGGAGTCAAAGCTGTCTGTTGTGGTACCCCAAGCCGTAGGAATTTCTCTCCGTAACAGAATTGGTGACTCCACTGGGGATTGAACCCAAAATCAGAGAAATTCCTATGGCTTGGGGTACCACAACAGACATCTTTGACTCCAGAAATCAATCTTTCCCAATATGCAATAGAAATAAAATGTCTAACAATAAAGGATTAGACCTCATACCTTATTCCGGAAGGTTGAAGTAGATCCCCGTTGAGCTTTCCAATCTTCAGCTTGAATTGATATAATACTTCCTCAACAATGAGTAAACACTACAAGCATACTATATATCATGGTGTTAGATCTATTCTAGCATATATAATCAATAATGTAAAAGCATTTGACATATTCCAATGGATACAACATTCAATCAAATACACATCATTGGACAGGAAAAGATAGTTCTTATTAATATCAATTAGAGATTACAAGATAGATACAACCTCTGACGGCACGTCTGCGAACCGGAGAAACTGAATCCCCCACTTGGGCCTCCACCACCTCAATCCTCCATCTCTCAATAGCAAGCTCACTAGCAAAATGAAAGCTTGGGAAGAACACAATAGTGCTCCAAAGGGACAAAGGGATGCAGACTCAAGTATAAATTCCGACAACAATGGACTATAGTTTCTTTGCTTCAATCTCTCTATATGCCTTAAATGTACCAAGGGGTTCCTTATATAGCTTCACAAAGGATAATGAAGGGTCGAATCCGAGCAATCTCAAGGCATATGGAAGGCCAGGAGTCAAATGAGTCAGATCCATGTCAAGGAAAACTCCAAAAAGATTTGGACTATGCACACATCCCGATGTATGTGGTTATAGGAGTCAAACCCGCGTATGTACACGGTTATCGGGTAAAAATCCGCGTATATCATTTTTTATATAGTTTTAAGGATGATCAAGGAAACATCAAAGGATAAAATATGGTCCATGGGGTCTAATGAGTCTGCAGCGGGACAGGGGAAGGCCATACAAAGTGTGATTCACCTAGAGTGGTGAAATCTGCTATAACAGATGCCCCCTAATATGTGAGGTCAGGGGGGTTATATGATGGCCTAAATACATTATAAGTCCATCCCAGAAGTGGAGTGATGAAGGATCCCAAATGGAATACCAACCACCCAATCAGCATAGTACAATGATACAACTCTGCATATAACTGCAAGTACATATAGCAGTCCCAGATACATAAGAGTACAATGGCCCTGAATAGGCATAATACATTATATCACATATGTGGTCATCACCACGTACAATATACATAGATCAGAATCTCCATGATGAAGATATACAAAGGACCATGATATCCAAAATGGCTGAAGATATACAATAGATCAAAATATCCATAGTGGCTGGAAATGTCTGACATACACTGGAATCAAGTCACGAAAGCTAAAATCTCATGAACACTGGCACGATCAAGGAGGTAGCATATAGGAGATGCCACCAGTCTGGAAGGTCTTCTACACAAACCGCTATGATTACATGTCCTACTATGCGAATAGAGGTGTCGAGGTCGAACATAGTAGTCCATCATCTGATTACCGGTCATTGATGTATACCGTTAACAGACGTGAGATAACCCACCAATAATGAAAATGGGAATCAAGGTACTAGAGTGAAAACTAACAAGTGTGAATAGATGTGTTGAGGTCGAACACTTGAGAGAATCCATTGATCAGGGGACATTGATGTATTCCTAAGAAACTGTCGATGGCGAGAGAACCTGCCACTGATGACTGCAAGTCTCAAGGCACTCAAAAGGACTCTAGACTACAATCCCAGAATGAATGATCTGAAGTCGATGGGATGAAATCTACTGGAAGGAGGGCATTAAGGCATCCCCTATCATCCAACATGAGGTACTCAGCAAAGCTGTCTAATGTGGAAGGACTCGATCATAAAGTGCACGAACCAGTAACAGTACCGAGAATGGCCGACATGCAAAGTCAAGAGAACTGAGGAATGTCCGACACAGGTTTCAAATTCCTTCGAACAAGAGAATAACGGTGTATGGTGACTGAATGAAGGAAGCATAGACTTGATATACAAACTGGGACATCTCTGTGACACAGGAGGCATCAACAGAGGCTCCATAGGGACTGGAAGCTTAACTAGTCAGTGGAGATAAACTCAAATAAATGAGTACAACTCCTAAGTCAAACTATAACCCAACCAATGGATGTGATATACAGTGCTCTGTTCGAAGGCGACACAACTCGACAGCTGCCAAAGATAACATCTTTCCTTGTCCGGATTTTTGGTTTTTTAATTTTTTTTGGACTTTTTCAGTTATTTGAAAAGCTTGAAAAAAGAATAAACTAGCTTTATAGTTACAAACTAGGAGGAGACGAGTGTCATAAGGGAAAACAAACTAGTTCCAAGCAGTGGAACATGCCTATGCTCAATGCAAGGATACATGTGTAGGATATCGACACTCGGAGGAAAATCCCCTCCCGATAAAAGGGAATCAAGCTGCGAAGGATATAAAAAATGGCTCTGCATGGCTAGACATGAGACAAGCTCGGGCTATATGGCTGAAACGCAATGTCAGGGGAGCCAACATAAAGCTCAATTAGGTAGGAAAAGCTCATGATAATGCATTCACAACTTGACATAAGGGAGTCCTGAGGAAAATAGGCCAGCATAAGATCAAGAGGAGTATGAGGCTCTTGCGAAATGTCATGGCAGTACTATACAACGGAATCTCGGACCTAAGAGAGGACTCACGGCATGGGCACCAAATGCAAAGGGGAGCTAACTAGGACACCCATGTATAGGAAAGCTCTACCATTCACATAGTACCACTTCTAACATCAGCATGAAGGTTCTGTGATACCATGGAATGGGTTCGTACCTAAGGTTAAGATAGAACGGTCATAAGGCAATGCATAAGTGCAAGCGGATGTAATATCCTAACCTATATGCTAGTTCAGACATAATACCTGTGATAGGCATGAACGGGTCGAAACCTCGAAGAGAGTGTACAAAAACTGGATCCTACATGACAACCATATTAGACCAATAGCAACCCAAAATAGTCAATAAAGAATCCACACTATAAGATAGGGAGGAATGATCATGACAACATCACCCAAAGGAAACAATGCAGTGAATGATGGGACATAAAAAGGAAAGTAAGGTGTAGACCCAACGTTCACGCATCCACTACCACCCCCGTGAGGGTGAACACTGGTGTAAATACCAAGCGAAGGGAAAAAATACTCCACAAATGGAGTAGAGGATGGAAGATGACCATTCCCAAATCTATGAGCACGGTAAGGGGCTGCAATGCCCCCAAGTCTAACACCAGGGTCCGTACTAGGACCAAGGATGGGTGATAAGATACCAGGCATGCCAAAAATAAAAGGACCCAAACTCAAGAGAGCATAAATATACTCAAGTAACCACGATCCCAAAGGCCAACTAGCACACAAAGAGCACACTCCTAAGAAAATCTATAGCCAAAATACAAGCAAACCAAGGGGAGGATATGTGAGCTCCCGAATGCAGCAGGTATGTCTCGCCTAGAAGAGGCCTGAAACTCCCATACACTACAAGCGGAGGTACGTAACCAATTATAGTGGCCCTCATCTTCAACGCATAAAGCGACTGTGCTGTCCAACCTCTACCTGGCAAGGAAACTCAAAGAATAACCTCTGCAAGTACCCCCTCGATAACCTAGGTAAGGCAACTAATGTCACCTCAATATAATCAATGCTCAGGTGGACAGTCACAGGCGGGATTGACCGTATGGGCAGGGTAGCAAATCCTGAAACTCTCAAAAGAGCCCCCAGATACGAATACAATCCTGGAAATATCTCCGGTGCTACTCAGTTATGACTAGGGGTCATCCCAATCAATAACCGCTCACACTGCCTTGTGCTTAACTCCTGTTTGAGAGGAGGATCCTGAGAAATATGGTTATACGAAGGATTTCACACACTCCCTGGATAGACACCTAGATGTTGTTGTTTAGTGATCTTGGATAATTTACTTACAATGAACTATTCCAAGATCCTAAAACCTAAGCTTGTTGGTGCACCCTAGAAAAGAAATGACTGTAATTCATTTTAATTAGCGTTGATTTTAGTTGGCTGTAATTACTCAAAGGGAAATTGCCGTGCAACTAGTGATATGAAGACTCAGCAGTGAAATAAAAGTGCACACCATAACAAACAATGCTAAGTGCAATCTTTGTCAAATGAAAAATAGGATATGCCAATACATGAGATGCATAAATATATATTCCTTTCCAAATGTCAATGCAATCCTTCCTATATGAAAGCCTAAACACAACTCTCATCCAAGCAATCTAATGCAACTACCTCCTCAAACCCATATCTAAGATGCAACTAAGAGTGCAACTACTTTGTATTTTTCAATATAAAAGAATGAAAAATTCAATAAAAGTCATCGAAAACTCTCAGTCTCTGCAGCAAGTATAAAAGACAAGCCCATCAAGACACCAAGACAAAAAGAGTAATGCACTAATGGAAAAAAAAAAGGAAAAATGACTAAAACTACTTTCAAAGAAAATTCAATGAAAAAGTGGTCTCTGGTCACAAAAGAAGCATCCAACAGACAACATCAGACCCAAGGAAGACCCAACCACACTCACAACCCATCCAGCAACTTCCCACAACATCAAACTCACCAAAAGGGAGGACGTACGCGACTGTTTAAAGAACAACTGCGTATATACGCGACTTTTGGCCAAAAAACTGAGTGTATACGCATATTTTGGCCAAAAACCTACGTGTATACGTGACTTTTGGCCAAAAATCCGCATATGTATGCGACTTTTGGCCAAAAACCTGCGTATACAGAGAAGGCAGTGGTAAAAAGAAGGCCAACGGTCAAACCAATAAAGGGGAGTGTCAATGGATGAACATACTATAACATGCAACACAGAAACAGGGAGAAACCAAGAGCAAGTCAATAATATCAAGGCCATTGTGTCGATAAAAACCCCAAAGGAAAAATGACTAGGAACTCCCCAGCGGAGTCACCAATTCTGTTACGGAGAGAAATTCCTATGGCTTGGGGTACCACAATAGACAGCTTTGACTCCAGAAATCAATCTTTCCCAATATGCAATAGAAATAAAATGTCTAACACTAAAGGATCAGACCTCATACCTTATTCCAGATGGTTGAAGTAGATCCCCGTTGAGCTTTCCAATCTTCAGCTTGAATTGATATAATACTTCCTCAACAACGAGTAAACAATACAAGCATACTATATATCATGGTGTTAGATCTATTCTAGCATATATAATCAATAATGTAAAATCATTTGACATATTCCAATGGATACAACATTCAATCAAATACAAATCATTGGATAGGAAAAGACAGTTCTTATTAATATCAATCAGAGATTACAATATAGATACAACCTCTGATGACACGTCTACAAACTGGAGAAACTGAATCCCCCACTTGGGCCTCCACCACCTCAATCCTCCATCTCTCGATAGCAAGCTCACTAGAAAAAGGAAAGCTTGGGAAGAACACAACAGTGCTCCAAAGGGACAAAGGGATGCAGACTCAAGTATAAATTCCGACAACAATGGACTATAGTTTCTTTGCTTCAATCTCTCTATATGCCTTCAATGTACCAAGGGGTTCCTTATATAGCTTCACAAGGGATAATGAAGGGTCGAATCCGAGCGATCTCAAGGCATATGGAAGGCCAGGAGTCAAATGAGTCGGATCCATGTCAAGGAAAACTCCAAAACGATTTGGACTATGCACACATCCCGATGTACGCGGTTATAGGAGTCAAACCCACATATGTACGTGGTTATCGGGTAAAAAGCGCGTATATCATTTTTTATATAGTTTTAGGGATGATCAAGGAAACATCAAATGATAAAATATGGTCCATGGGGTCTAAAGAGTCTGCAGTGGGACAGGGGAAGGCCATACAAAGTGTGATTCACCTAGAGAGGTGAAATCCGCTATAACAAAACTGCACCTTCTTTTGTTGCTTCTACCGAAGTAAACACAATTCAATCCACTAAATCTCCAGTTCGAAAGAAGAAAGGAAAGAATAAATCGAAAAACCTGATAATGAATAGGAAGGCAATAAACCACAAAATCCTGATATGGATTCAAAAGGTACGAGAAAGTAAAAATATCCTTGTTTAATCCATGGAGGTGATCATTTCACCAAATAATGTCCTCATTGTGAGGAAATTAATAAGTTTTTGAAAAGTTCACCTACCCCAGCAGTTCTGAAAGACCCTTTTTCCCTCCCAACAACAATTGATTGATCATCAATCCTTGCATGGGATTTCTTCATCCACTGATGAAGTTAGGATGATGTCTAGTGAAATGATTAATTTAAACACAATATCACATAGTTATGACCCTCCTCCAAAGAAGAAACCTAATCAAATTATAGTTGAAAAACCTTCAAGTTTTACACCTCCTCTTAGCAATGGTCTTCATATTGAAAAACCTATGCCTAAAGCAATTTTTCTCCCACATAAGAGTACACTTCGTAATTCCATTATCAATCCTAATGTACATGTTTCCCAATATTATAACATAGTAGAAGATTTGGGTCAAGCACCATGCACTATGTCGGCCCTCGAAGTACTCCAAACATGTCCCACCCAATGAAAAAATTTGCTCACGGCACTTGGAGCCATGGATCCTAAAAATAGTAATGTCATTTATTTCAAATTGGATGATTTTAAAAGAAGGATCTCACATCAATTAGCTTTCTAGATATCTACTAATATTTCTAGCAAGAATATTTATCTTACCGTTTTGGACGAGGGAGCCCCTACTTCGGTCATGTCTCTATCTTGTTGGAGAGCCATTGGTTGTCATGAGGTTAATTGTGCACCTTACACTCTTAAGGATTTTGATGGTCACGGTTTTCAACCCTATGGACTACTTCTCGCCCTCCAGGTTAATCTTGGGGGAAAACCAGTTTCCATTCATATTGAGGTCATTGATGCTCCTATGGATTGCAACTTACTCCTAGGTCGAAACTGGTTTTATGCTATGCAAGCTGTAGCGTTGACCATTTTTTAAATCGTCCAGTTCACATTCCAAGGACGGTTTGTCACCATAGATCAGTTAGATTTCATTACATGTAGTGCTATTTCGAGTGATGCAAACATCATTCCACTTCAGAATACTCCACAGTATCAAGATATAGGAGTAGGTCTTATCAACGACTCTTCAGTCATGGGAGTCTTTCCATTGAAAAATCCTCCTCCTACTTCACAAACTGCATCCATTAATATGATTTCTAACCTATACAAAGGAAAATCGATTGTTGATGAATCAACATCTTTTACCGCTTTTGAAGAAGTTTACAATGCGATACAATCTACCAGTGACCCTACCATCAATGACCATTTGTTGATGGACTCAGATCATTATCACATTCCATATTAGCTAGACAACCCCCCCATATCTAGATTACCTTTCATATACACTTCCTATAAATGAACCCATTATGGAATTTATGTCGCTAGAGGAGATGCCTTGTGAATATTATCATCATCGATCTTCTTTCCTTCCCCCTTTCCATATGGTAGAAGAGAACTTCGCCTCTGATGTTTCATTTGATATACTCACAGATCCTCAGTATCCAATTCTCACTCGTGGTAATGAGTATGAAGGAAATATTTGCAATATTACTAAAACCATGCTCGTAGACATATCAGTGAAACCAGGTGTTTCAGAGAACATTCATATAGGAAAAAATTCTTCACCCTATGAGGTTCAATTATATATGACCTTATTCAAATAATTTTGAGATGTCTTCACTTGGAAATATGAAGAAGTTCCAGGGATTAAACCCTCCATTATTGTTCATGAGATCAAAACCTACCCTGGTGCCAAGCCCGCCCACCAGAAATTGCGATAAGTTCATCCATGGAAAGCAACAACTATTAAGGAAGAAGTTGAAAAACTTTTGAAGGATGGTTTTATTTACCCTATACCTTTAACTGAATGGGTGTCCAACATAGTCCCTATGAAAAAAATTAGGTAACTATTAGGGTTTGTATCTCCTTTAAGGACTTAAATAGGGATTATCCAAAAGAAAATTTCCCAACTCCCTATATTGATTAGATAAATGATAACAATTCTATAAGTGTCATATTTTCATTTATGGATGGCTTCTCTGTCTACAATCAGATTGAAATTCTCCCATTAGAACAACATAAGACAACCTTTATTTTCCCATGGGGAACCTTTTCCTATTGCAAATTACCTTTTGGCTTGAAAAATGCTAGCGCTACATTCCAACGCACCATGTCATGTTCTTTTCATGATATAAAACATCTTGTGGAACCCTATCTTGATGACTTACCTTCTCATTCTAAGCAGCGTGACATTCTTGTTGAACATCTAAGAGCTATATTTCTCCGATGTTGTCATTTCAACATCCATCTAAACCCCCACAAATGTGTCTTTTGTGTTGAAACTGGAATACTGCTTGATTTCATCATCTCTAAAGACAGAATCTGTATTGATCCTTTGAATATTGAAGCTATTTGGCCCTACCTTCTCCAAAAAACATAACTAAACTCCAAAGTTTGGAAGGGACAACAAACGTTTTACGTCTTTTTGTCTGCAATTATGCAGAAAGGACACATGGATTTATGAGGTTTCTTAAAAAGGATACACCTTTTTTCTGGGATTATTTTGCACAACACGCGTTTTATAATCTCAAGCATGCACTTACCCATGCACCTATGTTGCAACCACCTGATTACACGAGGGATTATTCCTTGTATGTAGCTACATCCTTGTCTACTATAGGCATGGTCCTTGTTCAAACAGATCAACATGACCAAGAACATTGGATTTATTATGCTAGTAAGTGTCTGCTAGACTCTTAAGCCTGATAGTCACATGTGGAGAATCTTTTTCTGAAAAAATTCATTGTGGTCCAGAATTTATGTTACTATATCTTGCTTTGCACAACTACTATTTATGCTGACTCTAACCCCATGCACTACGTTTTAACATGTCACGTGCTTGGAAAAAAATACTCACAATGGATTGGTATACTCTAAGAATTTGAGTTAGAGTTTCCTAAAGCTACTTCGAAGAAGTCTCTTGTCCTTGCAGAGCTCATATGTGAACTTCCCTATACTACAGAGAATACAAATCCCATTGATTCATTACCCAATGAATCATTGTTAGTCATTAGTATGATTGATCCATGGTATGGAAACATCATTTTGTAGCTCCAAACCTTATGATATCATCCTGCTGCTACTTGTGATCAATGTCATCGAATCCGCTACCAGGATAAATACTATCTCATTTTAAATGATACTCTATACCATCATGGTGTTGATTCTATTTTGCGATGTTGTCTCACATATGAAGAAGCTGGAATCCTCCTGAATGATTTCCATGCTAGAGCTTGTGGTGGGCATCTATTTGGGTTGGCTACTGCCCATAAAATCTTGTGCGCAAGGTATTTTTGGCCCTAAATTTTCAAGGATTGCATTGAAATAGTCAAGAAATTCCCAGCATGTCAAATGTTTACTATGAAAAATCACACCCATCTAGTTCTTCTTCATCCTGTTGTAATAGTTGGCCCTTTTGCAAAATGGGGTATAGACTTCGTGCATTGTAGACCTACCTCAGTTAGGGGGGCTAGCTACATAATTATGGCTGTGAACTATTTAAAATAATGGGATGAGGCTATGCCCACATATATCGAAGATAGAAAAGCAGCTGCATTATTCTTGTTTAACCATATCATCGCTAGGTTCAGGATTCCTAGCGCCATCGTGACCGACCATATGTCACACTTTTAGAACAAGATGATGGCAAAGCTTAGTGAAAAGTTAGGGTTTCGTCATGAGAACTCTACACCCTACTACCGTCAGGACAATGGTAAAGTTGAAGTAATTAACAAAGTATTAAAACTATGCTTCAAAGTATGGTAGGGAAAACCAAGGAAAACTGGCACTTGCAACTATTTTCTGCACTATGGGCCTATAGGACTACTGTGAACACTTCCACCAGTTTCATGCCTTTCCATTTAGTATATGGATTGGAAGAAAATCTCCTAATAGAATGTGAGATCCCTTCTATAAAACTCGTTATAGAACTTCTACCTAATTCCACGATAGAAGAAGAATGATTTATGTATCTAAATAAACTTGATGAAACTCAACGCGATGTTGCCTTAGCAAATGAGGAACACGAACGATGGATGTAAGCTTAATATGACAGAACTATTTAGCCCTGCTCTTTTGATGAAGGATATTTTTTCTTGACTTATGACCAAAAGCATGATAAGATGGGGGCAGGGAAATTCAAATCTATGTAGCATGGGCCCTACATTATCAGTCATGTTTTAGAAAAAGGTGCATATGAGTTAGTAGATTATGACATGATACCCTTGGGTGAGCCTCACAACGGGATCTACTTGAAAAGATACTATGCCTAGGTCATATAGCATAGGTTCTTTGTAAATATTATTTATAATTTGTTGTATGTTTTATTTTTGAAAAGTGTGGTTTCTTGCATAATCCAAGATGTGTCTTTCAAACCCTGCTTATGTATACCTTATGTCTAAATGGACAAATGACTACCTTTACTGGTTTCACTGATGGTGCTAATCGTTATACATTGAATCTTGCATCAGTAGCTTGGGTAGTGTACTCTCCTTCAGGTGATTTGGTGAGTTCAGGGGGTGTTTGTTTAGGTCCTGCCACCAACAATCTAGCCAAATATCATGCGGTGATTGGATTTTTGATGGAATCCCTAGCTAATAATGTGAGATAAATTAGGGTTTACCTAGATTCTGATTTAGTTGTCAAACAACTTACTTAGGGCTATACCATTTGAAATCCTCTACTTCTTCGAACATTTCGAAGAGTTATATTGTTAGAAATATATTTTGAGTAAGTCACATATCAGCATGTTCCAATACATTTGAATGTTGTGGCGCATTCCCTAGCTAATTATGTTTTGGATTGGTACATTTCTCATAATTAAAAGTTCATTTGTAACATAAATGACATACATGTAAATCAATAAGTAGGTATTGATGTCACACATCACATTTTCACATACACACCTATAAATATAAAAGTTTGTCATATATATAAAACTGTAAAACTGAGATACAAAATTGGGCTGAATCATCAAGCTTTCAGTGCCCTCAAAGTTTAGTACTATAACAAGTTCAAAATATACATATATATAAGGAAAAATTTGAAGCTTCATATATTTCCGTATACATATACAAAAATGGGAAATTCCTATGACGTAGTCATCATCCTGATGGTGCTCATGGTATCATATAATATCCTGAGCCACTCTACGGAGCAGCCTGGAAAACCGTCCAGAGACCCTGCTGTATGGCATTGGTAATTCCTGGGTAGATCATCAGTGGTCACATCAGGAATCCCTATAGTCAAATGATAGGATCCTTAGGTCTAGTCTGCTCACAGGTCTAGTCTACTTAGTTCTAGTCTGCTCACAGGTACCTGAGGCCTCATGTGGGGCCCTCTTTGTAGAATGAAAGATACCACCATAGATCCATATCCAAACTGCTTAATTTTCCCCCACTTACACTTGTCCAGTTGTGTCTTCATATTTACCAACATGCCTTTACACCATTTGAATACTGTGGGCTCCATGCAATCTAGGGAATACAACATGTGTGGCCTAGTAGTCAAATGAGTAGACCTAGTCCCAACCACCTTACCAATGGTATAGACCACCGTCCTAAAGGAAAAATCCACTATACTCTAAATGCATAGTTTCCCAGACTAAGACTATGTACCCAATGCACAATGTTGGTCTATCAAATCCTCTAGGGAGGGCTCTCCTCCTTGTGCGCCGGATCATACTACCAGTCTACCCGTCCATGCAAACCGATCAAGAAGTAGATACCCTCTATATCTATAGTCAAGGTGTGGGTCCAAACCATAAAGTGTTTCTCCTTGGGATCCCACATATCTATGATATACTACAGTAAACATATATATGCTTTCATGCTTGGCACCCTAAAGTATTTTAGCAGCTCCCAGTTCATCAAGGCCTCTATGGTGGCTGGATCACTGACATCTTGGAAGTTTGTCATCTCATGCTCTCATTCTTTCCAAATGACCATGATGTAAAAAATGTCTTGGACCTGCAAAACACACACAAAATATTTATCAATAACTACAATATGGCCAAAGGAAAGCATAAAAATATATATATTTTTAAACAATACAAAAGGAAAAAATTGATTTTTTTATGAGCCCAGTGTTAATTTTTTGCATCTTTTGGGCCTATGCAACTCCTTTGTGGCGGACAAAGTGCCTACGATGCCTCTGCCACCACCAACACAGAGTGTCAATCGTCGACGCATCTATTGACTATGGACATAGTGCTTACGGTGCATCTGTCCTAGCACGACAGAGAGTAATCATGCCTACAGTTGGAAAAAATTAAAGGCTGCATAGCCCATGTTTTGACCAACCAAAACGCTTAAAACCCCTAAAAAATTCGTACGAAATCACCTATACACAATTTAAAAGCCTTCTATTATTGTTTAAAAACTAATAAAAATCATAATGAGCATGAAATGGAAATGGAAATGGTTGAGATGCTTACCTCTTCCAAGAATATGGAGAGGCAATGGATGGAGACACTTGCCAAATCACCGGTGGAAGCCTTTCTTTTTCACTCCAACTACCAAAACTCTCACAATGGTAAAATAAAATGGTAAATAATTCTTACTATCCCAGATTTTGGAAGTTTTCACTATTTCATTATAATTTAATTATTTTGAAGTCCAAAATTATTTTATGAAAGTAGGTTTTTTACTATTGAATTATATAGTTTTGTAAAAGTTGGTTTTCAATTTGGTTTTGAGTTTTCAAGTCAAACTTTGGTTCATGGCTATGACATAAGCTCTTTAGTCTTTTTCAAGCTTTGAATGAAATTGAAAAAGTATCGAGTGTCTTTGTGCACTTTTCACATGCTCATTAAAACACCACTAAAAGAGTGTAGAGTATACTTTTTTGCTTTTTTAGACTCATTAAAAGTGAATTATGAAAAAGGAAACCCATTTACAGATTTATATTTAATCTCTTTCCAGTCTCCCTAAAAACTCAAAAAGATTGCCAAGTGAAATTGTTAAGTTCACACTTGAAAAAGGATCAGAACGGTCGACTAGTCGGTGGTAGGTTATCTCCTTTTCAGATCGACTAGGCCTATTTTACAAAAAACAAACCCTCTTGGAGTCTCCTTGTATCTTCATTCCAACTTTGTAAACATGAATGATGCTGATTTCATTTTCATCGAACTCATAAAATCAAATGATGAAAGACCCTATTTAGGAACAAACCCCTCCTTTCTCAGGTTATTAAAACATATGAGCTTGGACTTGTCTGAAGGACAGCCTATTTCGATCGTTTGTTACCCTCTTCCAACTTGTTAAAAAGAAAAGAGGAACTCATCAATCATGATGGGGAAATTAAGGGAAAGGAAGATGTTTTTTCATTTGTATTTATGGTAGTTGACATCCCACCTTTGAACATGGAACCTGCTGACATTTGCACATCTAAATAGTTGGGTATTTAGCTTGTCTTCGACTCGATCCACTTTCGTGAGACACCTGACTCCTTTGAGTCAATTAAAAGAATGAATTTTCATATTCCTTGCATTACACATTGTTCTGGTCTTGTTGAGTCAATGTTGCCAAGTCATTTGTTGTGCCACAGATTGTTCAAAGGTTATATCTTCCAAAAATAAATCATTATTAACTTTACCTATCCATAAATTCAATCATGTCTGAGTCAGTTTTATCACTTCATAACAAATTGTGTTCCTTTTGTCATGTCACTGATGTGGGAATCATTACGGCCCTCCTGTGGCAAGTCTATTCCTATCGACTTTAGCTCATCGTCCAGAAATTAGACCAAGAAACCTCGTCAAGTACCTTGAAGCCTGCATGCCTCAATGGCAAGTTTTCTCGCTTTCAATAGTAGGTTTTCATCAACGACCTCTGATTGAAAGATTCTATCAAGTTTTCAAATTCAAAACATCTATTCACACTTAGAAGAATGTACTTAGATACCTTGGAGATCATTGACATTAATGATGGTTTTCCTTGTAGTTGTTACCAGTTTACATCAATGACTAGTAATCAAGTGGTTTCTACCATGTTTGATGTCAAAAAATATATTCACATGGTTAGAATCGTATCGGTTAGGGATTGGAATGAAGACCCTGAGTAGTTGGGCTTCGTCACTATGATTTCCTATACTCAGGTTGCGTTTAGAGATCAATTAAAGTCTTGACATGGATCCACATTGTATACTTAGTGGTTGTGTTCATTTTTAGGTTAGACGACATGGATATACATTATATGTTTTGTATCCATGTCCTACTTCTTACATTAGTCATTCATGGATCTACAATGTATTATTGGTATCCATTACATGGTCATCATCATGGATCTGCAGTGTATTGGTCCGCAACCATGATTGAGTTGGGTAAGTCAATTACTGGTCCTATGTTAGTTATGAGCACATCTCTCATTTCCTCTATACCAGATGGATATCTTGCAAACTATTTCACCTATGAATTCATTCTAGCTTCATATGTTAGATTTGTATCATTCAAGCTAGCATTATATTAGGATCTTTAACTGAGAGAATAACAAGCACAACAATCAAACATAAGAGAAAATGAACACAATGTTTTTCCTCGAGGAAACCATAAAGGAGAAAACCCCGCAAATTCCTCAGAGATAGAATCAACACCAAAATTAAAACCCCAAAACAGTAAGATGATCTACTGACAACAGTATTCTCTCTCTCTCTTGTCCCAACAACTTCTTCTCTCTCAGTTATGCATTACCACTGAGTGTGAGTGAATGTGTGATAAATAGAGAGGCTCACTCTCTATTTATACTAATTCCTGATTTGACAATAACTCACTAGGGCCGACTTCTCTAGGATATTCTAATAACCCTAGGGCCCCATGACTGTGGAGAATTTAACCCTTGATCAATAGGAGGGTTACCCATAATGACTTGACATGAATTGTTTACATTATTGAATCTTTCGATAGGCACATCGGGGCATGACATGACTCCAATACATTATAGACACTTCCCGAAATAAAAATCAAGGTACAATACATAAGATATACAAGGGAATACATTTTGAAGTTACAAATACATTAACACCCCCTATTAACTAGGAAGGTATTCTCTCGACACAATTTATCAGCATAAGTCTTCTTCTCTATATATTCTGGATCATCATTGAGTTCTCTAAATCTTCATCTTCAAGTCATCTTCATCTAGATCTGGATCATCACTCCATCTAGATCATCACTCCATCTAGATCATCATCACTCGATCTAGATCATCACTTGATCTGGATCATCATCACTAGATCTAGATCATCACTGCTAGATCATCATCACTTGGTTATCATCACTGGTGCTATCTCTTGATTATTCTCGTCACAGGAAGTTCTACAGAGCCAACCCTTTGTCATGCTAGTTGTAGGCCTAGCCTCCAAGTAGGTCTTCATCTTCTTCAACACTTATATCTGACCTAGTCAGATAGGCCCATCCAACACTTATATCTGACCATAGGAGGGCCCAGCATGCCCCCATGTCAGAATGGCATGCCCAACACTCAAATCTAACCATGAGAGGAACACATCCACCATCATGTTAGAATGGACCAGCCCTTACATCTGACCATGGGAGGGCCCAGCCCTTACATCTGACCATCAGAGGGCCCATCCTACCCCTATGTCAGAATGGCCTAGCCCTTACATCTGACCATGGGAGGGCTAGACTACCCCCATGTCAAAATGGATCAGCCCTTACATCTGACCATGGGAGGACCCAACCTACCCCCATGTCAGAATGGCTCTACACTTACATCTAACCATGGGAGGGACCAACTTTCCCCCATGTCAAAATGGATCTCAACCCTAGGTTGAGGATTCCTAGTAACTAACCAGGTGCCTCCATTCTCCCAGATAATGGCATCAACCCTTATACCTGATCAAGTGGGAACAGATCCCTTAATCACATCAGAATGGCCCTGCACTTATATCTGATCATGTGAGAACACATCCCATAGTCATATCAGAATGGATCTCAGCCCCAGACTAAGTATTCGTAGTAAATGACCAGGTGCCTCCATTCAGAGAATGGAATTCAGTGCTTATATTTGATCATGTAGGAACCAATCCTATAGCCACATCAAAATGGCTCAGCACTCATATTTGACATGGAAGGAACCAATCCTCTCACCATGATAGAATGGCTCAGACCTTACATATGACCATGGAAGGAACCAATACTCTCACCATGTCAGAATGGATCATGGACTCATCACTTCCCCCTAGAGGGAACCTAGATCTGGAGAACACCAAGCTTCTCCCTGAAGTACTCAAACTTCACTCTAGCCAATGGCTTAGTCAACACATCAGCTATTAGTTCATCTGTCGCAACATAATGGAGCTTTATTGCTCCTCTCTGCACCATATCTCTGATATAGTGATATTTGATCTCAATATGCTTCGACTTGTCATGGAACATCGGGTTCTCTGACAACTTCACACAACTCTAGTTGTCGCAATATATACAAGTAGCATCTAACTGGAGATCAAATAAATCAGACAGTAGCTTCCTTATCCATACTACCTGTTGTAATCTCATAGATCACATGAGGTTACCAATAATATAGACTAAAACATACATACATAGAAGAGACAAAAGATAAGAACAAGTAGGTGAATTAACAGATTATATTACATGAATGGGTCCATACAACATAGAGAACTGAACCGAGTTCTCATCTGGCTCAACAGCCTAATATATATGATTACAAAATAGTTACAAAATAACTATTTGTCGGTTCAGTGAACTGACACGACCTTAGGTGGCCGACCTAATCTCTAGTTTAGTCGGTCGATCGACTTAGTTGGCTGATCGACTATGTTGACTATCGTTCAAGTCAGCTTATCGACTTGCTTCTCCAACATCTCCCCCACAAACAAAATGTTTCTTTGTCCCAAAGAAATAGGGAGGTACAAAATTATTCTTGTCTACTATCAGTAGTCATTATGATGTGTTTGGTCTTCATGGGCTGTGAATTATGATGGTCGGTCTTTTCTATACACAGACTTTGACAATTGCTGGGGATGTCACTGCTAGGTGATGCTAGAAATCTGTCCAACTTTGCAATATCTTCTGGATGTCTATGGTGAGGGTAGTTAGATTTGATAAGATCTACATCTTCTCTGAAATGGAGACTTCAACTATTCTCTCCATGTCGGGACCCATAAACTAGTCCTTCTCTTTTGCAGTCTTGATAAGTCATTTCATCTATGGGCAGATGATGTCGACTTTTTCCAAGTTGGGGATAGCTTGTTGTACCCACTGATGTGCTTTCCTCTCAAGTTTCTATAGCTTGGCTGTTTCAAGCACTATTTATTCTTCTATTGTGGTTCTAAGTGTTTCATCAGTGGTTTTTCTATTTTCAAGTGCTTGGATCCCTTGTCGGGTCTGCTGAGTTTACTGATAGACTTGCCTGTAGTAAGCAGGCCAGTCTCGCAGTATTTCTTTAGTGATGAAAGACTCCTCCATGTGATCTTGCAGCACTTTATAAGATTCAGTAAAGGTTGTGTGTTGTGCCATTAGGAGGTGGGTAGTTTCTTCTTTTTTCTCCTCCTTTGTTTATTGAATGTGTGCTTGGAGTGTTGACACCATGCTTTCAAATACCTGATACGCTCTTTTGAGATATTTTTTGGTGTCGACCTCTACGGGACCTGGAATTAATGATTTTGCAAGGTTTATGCATTTGTTGAGGAACTCGACCTATTCTTCGACCTTGTTATCGAGTTCCTTACATCTCTGCTTTCTCCTTGTCTTTGTTTCGACTGCTAGAGTTTTCAAGAGTTGTCCTAGCTCTGCATCGGTCAGTGAGGTTGCATCTTTCAATTTGATATGGACCTTTGATGGCTGTCCATGATGATCCTTATTCTATTTCTTCTTCTTATTTGTACTCATTCCTTCTAGTGCATGTCCATCTTCTAATAACTGGGCTATTTCTTCTAATTCTGTTGGGACTGCATCTGATAGGTCATCTTCGACTCCTGTCGGCTCTTCTCCTGTGTCGATTCGGGATAAATGGTCGGGACCAACATTTAAATTTCCTGGTCTAACAACAACTTCAAATTTAAATTCTTGGAATAATAGTATCCATTGACAAATCCTTCCATTATATAGTGGTTTATTGACGAGATATTTAAGTGCCCAATGGTCTATATAGAATATAAATGCGTTCGCTAGAAGATAATGTCAATATTTTTGTAATGCAAATACCATTCCTAATGCTTCTCTTTCTGTTGTCGAATAGTTTCTCTCAGCTTTGTTTAATTTTTTGCTACTGTAAGCTATAGGATAATCCATTCCATCATCTTTTGGTTGAGTTAAGATTGCTCCTATTTCTAGGCCTGATGCATCAATATGAACATGGAATCTAATCGATCAGTTTGGGAACCTTAGGTTTGGTGCTTCGACTAGTTTTCTTTTTAATTTTTCAAATGATATGTGGCACTCCTCTGTCCAGTTGAACTCTTTATCTTCCCTTAATAGTTCTTCAAGTAGATAGGTCATATCTGAATAATATCTTATGAATTTTCTGTATAGCCTGTGTTGCCAAGTAACAACTTGACTTGTTTTGGGTTTACTGGTGATTTTAGGTCGAGGATAATTTTGATTTTTGCAAAGTCAACCTTAATACCTTCCTTACAGACAATGTTCCCTAATAATATGCCCATGGGGGTCACAAATATGCATTTCTTGATGTTTAGGGATAGTTGAATTTGTTGAAATCTCTCCAACATAAGCCTAATCCATTTGCAATGATCCTTTAGCATGGAGTATATTGTCCAATCATCAAATTATACGGCCATGGTCTTGTAAATATATTCCTGAAATGTTTTGACAACAATTCTAGAGAATATTGCAGGTGCATTCTTTAATCCAAAAGGCATAACCTTATAAGCAAATGAGCCAAATTCACATACAAAGGTTGTTTTTTTCTAATCCTCTTTAGCTATTGGCACTTGGTTATAACTTGAGAATCCATCTGTAAATGAGTAGCATTCATGTCTTGCAACCTCATTTAATATTTCATCCGCATAAGGAGATGGAAATGGGTCTATCAGTGTCACTTTATTTAGTTCTTTGAAGTCGACACAAATTATTAGTTTGGTTGGATCATGTTTCTTAGGTTGTACAACCATTGGACTTGCCCATTCTGATTGGTCAATAGGATAGATGATGCTTGCTTAAAGCATGTTATCAATTTCCTTTTTGACTATCTCTTTGTATTTGTGAGCTAGCTTATATGGCCTTTTCTTTATAGGTCGAACATAAGGCTTAATATCAATCTTCATTTCTCCAATTTCATGGACTAAGCCTTTGAGGTCATTATAATCTCTAGTAAATACATCTTCGAACTCTTTTAATAAGTTCACTATCTCTGTGGTCTGCTCTTCACTCCAGTAGTCACCAATATTTTCCATTTTTGGTCGATCATCATTTAAGATGTTGAATTATCTAGTTTTGACCTTAGCATCGAGCCATTTAGGTGCTTTGGCTTCATTGATTGGTTGAATTCCTTCCTTAAACTATGAGAATGTGGCAGGGAAGTCAACTGCAGCCATTCTGTCGGTATCCTATTTGTTAGTTGTTTCCACTTTAAGGACTGTACAAATAGGTTTGGTCATTTCGACATGGTTTTATTTCCATCGAAACCTTTTCCCTTCTGTATTTTCATTTTTTAGCTGTAGTCTTGTCGACTGTGGTTTTTTCCTGGTTTGTATATTGTTTCATTTCATTGTCTATCGGTTATCGTTTAAGGGCATGTTTTCTATCCGTTGTATAAATTCTTTAATGTTTTTTGCTGTTTCGACCAAGTTTTCATTTTGTGGTATAAAGTTGAAATCTTTAATGAAATTTTCCCTAAGTTCATGCCATAAGAATGTTTAACCTCTAGCTTCTTCCATTTTATACCATTTTTTTGGTGAGTCGANCACAATTCTTCCTCCATAGGGGACACCTCTTCTTCCATGCCTTCTTCTTGTCAATCATGACCCGACTCTGATGGATTTCTTTCTTAGTCAGTTGGCCTATGACACTGATGAGGGTTGATGGGAACAGGTGTGGCCATGCTCGTTCATCCTTGTATCCAAGTTTTCTCCATTATTTTTTCACATGTCTTAATATGATCTTTTGGGTTCTATCCTTGAGTGAATATAGGTATCTGAGCTTGTTTGGTTAACTTCTTTCCTCCAAACCTTTTGACAAAGTAAGTTGAAGCTGTTGTCCANGTCTTAATATGATCTTTTGGGTTCTATCCTTGAGTGAATATAGGTATCTGAGCTTGTTTGGTTAACTTCTTTCCTCCAAACCTTTTGACAAAGTAAGTTGAAGCTGTTGTCTAGGTCTGCAATCTTGTCTTATGGGTATCCCACCATCTAGTAGCTTGGCCTATAAAAGTTTCTACTCGGATTTGAAGTCGGCCATGGTCACCAATATTTTTGGAAAATTGTTCTACATGCATGCCATGGTGGTTCTCTTTCCTTGTATCTTCGTATTTGTGTAGTATTTACATTGGTAGGTTGTAAGGTAGGGTATTCCCTGATTTTCTTCTCAAATATTTTTGGGACAATGGACACTATGGAGCACTATTAGGTGGTATTTTTCTACAATTTTTTAATAGTCCAACCCCCTCTTTCTTGTGTTTCATAGTTCTTGATCTCCCAATCATATAATTCTGCGTCTGAATTATAACCAACTGATTCTTGGTTGCCTAAATGAAGTTCTCCATAGATATTAGGTTCTTTATAATATGCATTGTTGTGAATCTGGTAGAGTTGTCGGATGTCGACTTCTTCATCGATAGGTTCAGTCCAAGGTTCTCCTTGAGATGGATGAATAGGTACAATGACCTTTTGTCCATTTCCTTTTAATTTGATTCTCTCTTTGTCCAGGCATATCGATGCTTTCATCTTTCTACCCCAAAGTCGACCTACTAACACTAGGAAGGAACTCGATCCTTCCTTAGGGTCAATAATTTCAAAGTCAACTTTGGTCGAGATTCCTTTTATTGTTGTGTCAACGTTTTTCCAGACTCCAATAGGTTTAATTAGGCCATGGTCGGCTAGTTTCAGGTATATTCCTGACTCATATAGTCGAGGTTTTCCCATTTGTTCCGAAGTGTCATGAGTCATGATGTTTACTTGTGATCCAAAGTCGAGCACTATTTGTCGGACATGGTATCCTTTGATTTCCAGGTCGACAAGTGGGTCGGCATCACCTTTATCTTTTTTATTTAAGCTGCATATATTCTTTGTTTGTTTTTCGGAGTTGGTATGTTTTATTTCATATAGTAAGTCGATGAACTGAGAGACTGAGTTGTCTTTTTGTACGAGCTGTATTAATTTGTTTATTGTGTTATGTCAATTGTCGTTAGCTTGTTCCTGTCGTGCAAATTCTTTCAATACATTTGTTGCTTCTTTGTATGTTTGTTTTTCTTTAAGTGGATCAGGGTAGACATTTTTCTCTTTTATTTTTATGATTCTTGGGTTATCACTTCTTGTTTTTGTCCCTTGTCGGGTTACAATATGCAAATTTTTTGTGTTTATTACATCATTTTTTTGCACACAGGACAAGACATTAACATTTTTTCTTTGTATTTATTTTTTCCAACATGGTAAGACAATCCTCTAGTGAGTGATCCCCTACTCCACAATGAGTACAAAATTTGAGGTCAGTTCTGTCTTTATATGGACAGTCTGCATATCGATGTCCCTCCTTATAACATGTAAAGCATTGGATGGGTCGACGTGGTCGATTGTCTCGATTCCCAGGGAATCAACCTCATCCTCCATAGCCTCCATGTTGGTTGTCATACCGATGCTCGTATCAATTACCTTCATATCTTTAATTGTTTTGATCATTTGGTAAGTTTTTTTGCTCATTATTTTGTGCAACTAGAGTGGTTTGGTAGAATGCATGATAATCTTGTCGGTTCTTCAGGTTCAAATGGCAGTTGACTGTGTTATGGTTTTTAGTTTCACAGATTGCACACAAAGATTCCTTATCCTTCTTCATGTTGAACGGGAAATATTTTGTCGAGTGGTCTCCATGCTCCTGGAAAACATTGCAAAAACATTTCATCTGCATGAATCAAATGTCCTATCGACTGTATTCCTGTCGATAGTTGTCTTTGGAATGTATGGCCATCGAGCACTTTGTGCACCAGATATCCTGATTTTTGAGGTTTAATTCCTTTAAAGAATTATGTACAATCTCAAGATGTTCTTCTAGTCTGTGATTAGTGGAGTATGCTAGTATGTCCTCATCCATTTCCACTTGGAGAGCTTTTGTAAGCACATATTCGTAAGACTTGAATGTTTCTAAACTTATGTCTTGGTGGAATTTCTGAGATAAACCTGAAAGAAACCACTGGATTAGTAATTGTTCATCTATAACATAGTCCATTTGGCTAAGAAGGTCTTTCCATCGCTTATCATAGTCGTGGACAGTTTCTCCTAGCTTTTGTGATGTCGTTTTTAGTTTTTTCACTGCCAGATGTTTGGCATATGGAGTTTTGAAAAATGATAGAAATTGCACTTTGATCTCAGCTTTGGTTGCTTGAGGTTGTCTTTTAGAAAAGGTCATATACCAAGTTAATGCCTTTTTCCTCAAGGCACTAGCGAACTGTTCCATCTGTCTGTCTTCGTCCGTAACTTCATTAGCCTCCAAAGTCGATTCACAGATAAACCAGTGTCATCTGGGGTCCTCATCCCCCTCATATAGAGGAATGTGTGCTGACCTGTCACCCATATTGGAATCACTATCGCTGCTTTTAGGAGGTGGCGGTGGTGGAGGTGGGGATGGGGATGTTGGGGACAGCGGGGTTATTGGTTTATTTGTCTCTGTATAACT
>LPNX010620035.1:207083-230791 GCA_001517045.1 Pseudotsuga menziesii | reverse complement strand
AGTTGTCGGATGTCGACTTCTTCATCGATAGGTTCAGTCCAAGGTTCTCCTTGAGATGGATGAATAGGTACAATGACCTTTTGTCCATTTCCTTTTAATTCGATTCTCTCTTTGTCCAGGCATATCGATGCTTTCATCTTTCTACCCCAAAGTCGACCTACTAACACTAGGAAGGAACTTGATCCTTCCTTAGGGTCAATAATTTCAAAGTCAACTTTGGTCGAGATTCCTTTTATTGTTGTGTCAACGTTTTTCCAGACTCCAATAGGTTTAATTAGGCCATGGTCGGCTAGTTTCAGGTATATTCCTGACTCATATAGTCGAGGTTTTCCCATTTGTTCCGAAGTGTCATGAGTCATGATGTTTACTTGTGATCCAAATTCGAGCACTATTTGTCGGACATGGTATCCTTTGATTTCCAGGTCGACAAGTGGGTCGGCATCACCTTTATCTTTTTTATTTAAGCTGCAGATATTCTTTGTTTGTTTTTCGGAGTTGGTATGTTTTATTTCATATAGTAAGTCGATGAACTGAGAGACTGAGTTGTCTTTTTGTACGAGCTGTATTAATTTGTTTATTGTGTTATGTCAATTGTCGTTAGCTTGTTCCTGTCGTGCAAATTCTTTCAATACATTTGTTGCTTCTTTGTATGTTTGTTTTTCTTTAAGTGGATCAGGGTAGACATTTTTCTCTTTTATTTTTATGATTCTTGGGTTATCACTTCTTGTTTTTGTCCCTTGTCGGGTTACAATATGCAAATTTTTTGTGTTTATTACATCATTTTTTTGCACACAGGACAAGACATTAACATTTTTTCTTTGTATTTATTTTTTCCAACATGGTAAGACAATCCTCTAGTCAGTGATCCCCTACTCCACAATGAGTACAAAATTTGAGGTCAGTTCTGTCTTTATATGGACAGTCTGCATATCGATGTCCCTCCTTATAACATGTAAAGCATTGGATGGGTCGACGTGGTCGATTGTCTCGATTCCCAGGGAATCAACCTCATCCTCCATAGCCTCCACGTTGGTTGTCATACCGATGCTCGTATCAATTACCTTCATATCTTTAACTGTTTTGATCATTTGGTAAGTTTTTTTGCTCATTATTTTGTGCAACTATAGTGGTTTGGTAGAATGCATTATAATCTTGTCGGTTCTTCAGGTTCAAATGGCAGTTGACTGTGTTATGGTTTTTAGTTTCACAGATTGCACACAAAGATTCCTTATCCTTCTTCATGTTGAACGGGAAATATTTTGTCGAGTGGTCTCCATGCTCCTGGAAAATGTTGCAAAAACATTTCATCTGCATGAATCAAATGTCCTATCGACTGTATTCCTGTCGATAGTTGTCTTTGGAATGTCTGGCCATCGAGCACTTTGTGCACCAGATATCCTGATTTTTGAGGTTTAATTCCTTTAAAGAATTATGTACAATCTCAAGATGTTCTTCTAGTCTGTGATTAGTGGAGTATGCTAGTATGTCCTCATCCATTTCCACTTGGAGAGCTTTTGTAAGCACATATTCGTAAGACTTGAATGTTTCTAAACTTATGTCTTGGTGGAATTTCTGAGATAAACCTGAAAGAAACCACTGGATTAGTAATTGTTCATCTATAACATAGTCCATTTGGCTAAGAAGGTCTTTCCATCGCTTATCATAGTCGTGGACAGTTTCTCCTAGCTTTTGTGATGTCGTTTTTAGTTTTTTCACTGCCAGATGTTTGGCATATGGAGTTTTGAAAAATGATAGAAATTGTACTTTGATCTCAGCTTTGGTTGCTTGAGGTTGTCTTTTAGAAAAGGTCATATACCAAGTTAATGCCCTTTTCCTCAAGGCACTAGCGAACTGTTCCATCTGTCTGTCTTCGTCCGTAACTTCATTAGCCTCCCAAGTCGATTCACAGATAAACCAGTGTCATCTGGGGTCCTCATCCCCCTCATATAGAGGAATGTGTGCTGACCTGTCACCCATATTGGAATCACTATCGCTGCTTTTAGGAGGTGGCGGTGGTGGAGGTGGGGATGGGGATGTTGGGGACAGTGGGGTTATTGGTTTATTTGTCTCTGTAGAACTATGTTCGATGAAACTCTCATTCCCATCGGTTGTCAATTCTTCTTCGACTAGTAGTCGGTTAGTGTTGATTTATCTTGTCAATATCCCACTGCTACTATTTATCCGTAGTTATGAATGTTTTGTGTCCTCCAACGATGTATTTGGTAGGGGGGTGCTCCTTCATGTACTAGTAAAATTAAGTGGATACTTCGGTTGGAGGGTACCACTTGAAAGGTAACCCAATTTCCTTCTTCTAGTCGATGGATAATGAGGTGTCTTCCATTGTATGNTCATGTACTAGTAAAATTAAGTGGATACTTCGGTTGGAGGGTACCACTTGAAAGGTAACCCAATTTCCTTCTTCTAGTCGATGGATAATGAGGTGTCTTCCAGTGTATGTCTCATCGTCTAGTCGACTCCATATACCAAAGTCACTAAATCCTAGTCGGAGGTCCTCTTCGACAATAGTTTTTATCTGGGTACGTGGATTCAATGGAGAGAGATTTGTTCCTTCATGGGGAGCTCTTAATTGGAGTGCTTCTGGCTACTCTATCCACAATTCTTCCTCCATAGGGGACACCTCTTCTTCCATGCCTTCTTCTTGTCAATCATGACCCGACTCTGATGGATTTCTTTCTTAGTCAGTTGGCCTAGGACACCTTCCTCTATGCAGCGCTAAGACTCTTCTTCTTTCTTGCCTCCTTTGTTGTCTCTCTTCCCTCTCTATTTTATGAATGTCCCACATACCTTTATGTGATACTATCTTCTTGATTTCCCTTTTGGTCAACTTCTTATTACTGGTGAATGGTATCTGCTTCTAATCGGCTATAATCCACTCCACTTTATCTCGACATATAACCAACTACCCCCCCATATCCTACCCGACGCTTTTAGAAAGCCTGAATAGTTTGGTCTACTTCCTTAGGAAGTATTCCCACTCCCTTTCTGTAATGAATTTTTCCCACCTCTTTTGCTTTTCCACCCAGTTAGCGTTTAATGGTGGTCTATGAAGTGATGGACAAGGTTCGACAATATGACCTACTCCCTTCTGAATCAGGAATTTAAACAGAAAGGTCGGTAAGGAACACATAAATTGCTTGGTGAGGTCTGTGTAAAATTTCTCCTTGACGGTTTCCACCGAAGTTCTGTCTTCTACTACTTGGTCCTCGTAGAAGTCGTTGGTGACTTTTTTGAACCACTACAAAAAGTTTGTTCTTCCTCCTCGAATTAGTTTTTCCAGCAATTGTTGGTCTTTAGTCACTTCTAGCTTTTTCATCCAGGAGTTTCTTCAGAAGTTGGGGCACCGATTCTACAAACTTCTCATGTGTTTCTGTAAAGAATCTTGCTTTCGCTTCTGCGGTCGTTAATCTGTTTCTTTGTGCGTAATTATGCAAATAATTTGCAACTTTACATTCCCACCAGTCCTTAATCTCCTATTTTGATATCATCTATTTGCATACATCTCAGACATGTACTACCAGAAAAAGAACTAATGTTGTAATCTCACAGGTCACATAAGGTTACCAATAATATAGACTAAAACATACATACATAGCCGAGACAAAATATAAGAACAAGTAGGTGAATTAACATATTATATTACATGAATGGGTCCATACAACACAAAGAACTGAACCAAGTTCTCATCTGGCTCAACAGCCTAATATATATGATTACAAAAAAGTTACAAAATAACTACCTATCAGTTCGGTGAACCGACAGGACCTTAGGTGGCTGACCTAATATCTAGTTTAGTCGGCCGACCGACTTAGTCGGTCGATCGACTTAGTCGGCTGATCAACTAATTCAGCTATTGTTTAAGTCGACTTATCAACTTGCTTCTCCAACACTACCTCACAAATAGTTGAACAAGCTATAACATAATCTGCTTCAGTTGTACTTAGTTCCACACAGGACTGCTTCCTACTAAACCAAGAGATCACACCTGATCCCATACTGAAGCAACACCCTGAAGTGCTCTTCCTATAGATGGAACTGTCTACCCAATCTGAATCAACATAACCTTTTAGGTTAATATTCTGATTCACCTCATACTTGAGCCCATAATCAACTATACCCCTCAGGTACCTTAGAATATGCTTTGCAGCAATCAAGTGAACATGTCTCGGATCTGCCAGGAACTAGCTCAAGGTGTTTATAGTAAAGAAAATATCTATTCTCATGTTCATTAGGTACATCAAGGACCCAATCATCTGATGATAAATCATAGCATCAATTCCTTCTGATGAATCATCACTCAATAGCTTTAGGTTCAATGCCATAGGTGTGGTCATGGCTTTACAATCCATCATCCCAAACCTCTTCAGGATCTGTACCATATACTTCCCTTGTCCCAGGGAAATTCCATCTGCATTCTCACACACCTCCATGCCTAGAAAATAGTGCATCATACCCAAGTCCTTCATTTTGAACTCAGCAGCAAGCTTCCTTTTCGTATCAGTAATCAACCCATCCATAACTGTTACAAATAGATCATCTACATGCAGTAGGAGTATCACTGGGTTACCATATTCAACCTTGTAGTAAAGGTTGGAATCTGATTTACTTTTGGTAAATCCCAAACTGGATAGAAAGCTGTCAATTTTGTCGTACCATGTCTTGGGTTCCTATTTTATATCATACAGAAATTTCTTCAATTTACACACATGAGAATCCCTCTCATGTGTCTCAAAACTGAGTGGTTGTTCCACATACACTTCCTCTTCCACTAAACCATTCAATAAATCACTCTTGACATCCATCTGGTGTATCTTCCATTTCATTACTGCATCTAGAGCAAGTATAGATCTGATGGAAGTGTATCTGGATATAGGTGCAAATGTTTCTTCATAATCTATTCCTTCTTTCTGGGAGAAGCCACGAGCCAAAAATCTTGCTTTATATTTCTCTATGCTTCCATCTGCAGCATGCCTGATCTTGTAGATCCATTTGAAAGTTACAATAGACTTCCCTTCTGGTCTTGGGACAACATCCTAAACATCATTCTTCATGATCGATTTATATTCTTCAATCTCAACATTCTTCCATTCTTTCCTTTCTGTCGCTTCTTCATAGTTTGATGGTTCTTTATTGATGAAGTCACATAATAAGGCTACATACCTGGATCAAGACCTCGTTCTCTTTCTTTCTTTGTGATTTTCTTCTAGAGCCCCATATCTTTCTACACCTTGGATAAATTCTTGTACCCAAGCAGGTTTCCTCTTGTGAGGATTCATCTCTTGAGGTGGATCTACAGGTTCTTGAGATTCTTCTAATTCTCGATCTTCTTCTTGAATTTCTTTGTTCATGGTTGTGTCATGAATTCTGGGTTCTCCTGTTTCTTCAGGTTCTTTAGTAGGTCTCTTTCTAGATTTTTTGTAAGCTGAGTCTTCATCAAATGTTATGTCCCTACTGATGTTGATCTTCTTGAATCCTGGGAAGTATATTCTATAAGCCTTCGAGATTTCAAAGTATCCCATAAATATACCCTTCTTTCTTGAAGGATATAACTTTGTCCTCTTTTCTTTTGGAATGTGTATGTACACTAGACAGTTGAATATTTTGAGATGGATTACTTCTACTTTCTTGGTAGAAAAGACTTCTTCAGGTGTCTTGTTCTTCAGTACTCTGTGTGGAGTATGGTTCTGTACATACACCGCTATTTTGGAAGCTTCTACCCATACATGCATGAGAATATCTTGATCATGAAGCATCGCCCTTGCAGCTTTCATGATCATTCTATTCTTCCTTTATGCAACCCCATTCTGTTGTGGATTATATGGAGTGTTTAAATCCCTCTAATCCCTAAATATTTGCATAATTATTTGAATTCATTTGATGTGAATTCTCCACCATTATGTGATTGAAAGGTTTTGATCTTCTTTTCTGTGTGGTTCTTGATCAAGGCTTTGAATTCCTTGAACATTCTAAATACATCATATTTGTTCTTCATGAAGTATATCCACGTATTCCTAGAAAAATAATCAATCAAATAAACATAGTATACATACCCGCTTAATTAACTTGATGACATTGGACTGCATACATCAGAGTGAATGATTTCCAAGATTCCTTTTGCATTGCTCTCGCTACTTGGAAATGTCTTCTTTGTGTTCTTTCCATTCGCACATCCTTTGCAGACTCCATCATGTTTTTCCTGAATTTTTGGAAGACCTTCAATAGCTTTTCTTGCAACTGGTAGTTCTTTGTAATGCACATGTGCAAGCCTTCTATGCTAAATTTCATTTGGCTCTACTATGTCATGGACCAAGGCTTGTTCTAGATGGCCCTTCAATTTGTATAGACCTCCCTCTTGTTCCCTAATCACTACTGCATCATCAATAGTATTTCCCTTTGGGCACATGAGAACTTGGCCATATACAAATGCAACCCTCATGCCTTTTTCATCTAATGAATATATGGAGAGGAGGCTCTTCTTAAGTCCCTGTACAAACAATACATCCTTCATCTTCATATACTTTCTAGAGTCTATATTATAGGAGGATTCCCCACTACCTTTTATTGGATATTGGTAGGCATCTCCAAGTTTCACCTTGTGGGGTGATTCATGTTTTGATAGTTTCACAAAGGATTCTTTGAATCCTGTCATATGTTTGGAAGCCCCACTATCTATAATCCAATCATTTCTTCCATGTGTGATGCTTCCCGTGAGAGCGGAAATCAAAACATATTCTTCATTACTTGAAGAATCATCACTTTCTTGCTTGATTCTCAGTGTGGTAGGTTCATCATCTTCTGCAGCATGAGCATCATGTCTTCTCTTGTTGTTTTTTTTCTTGTGGGAGTTTCTTTTGTTTCTAGGACAATCTATGGCATATATCCCTCGAATCAAAAAGTCTCATGTCCTAGGGAGACCATTCAAGGTGGTCATTACAATCTCTGCATTCTCCACTTCTTCTTCCACTGCTTCAAGTTGTTCTTTTATCTGGGAGACCCTTGTGAAGTATGACTGTATGGTCTCCACATTCTAGATCTTCACCTTCTTGAACTTGTTCCTCAAATTCATCTTCCGGTTTATGTTATTTCCTTCAAACAGTTTGGTCAGGGCATCAAACATAGCTTTAGGTGTCTTTAGGGACGACACCTATGGTATGAGATGATCCTTGATTGAATCAACAATAATCCTCTTAGCCATGACCAATTTCTTCTTTTGTAAGGCCTTAGCCTCATCTCCCTCTCGAACTGGAACCTCCTCATTGATGTAGGAGTACAACTCATTTTGTTCCAGGACCAGGGAGATCCTATACTTCCAGGCTTAGAAGTTATCAACTCCCTCAATATTTTCATCAAGCTTGGTATGATGAGACATATTAACTAAGAACCTCAAATGGAAATACAAAAGATTTAGATATTACCACGTCAAGATGTTGGAACTAAATTTGGAGCTGAATTTCTACAGTGCTGGTTCAGGAGCAGATTAGGGTTTGAATTTCTCAGAATTCTGTCCAACTAAAAGATTTGATTTTGATATCTAAACTTTGATTTTTAGGAGGAGATCAATCTGTTGTACAGGTATGGACACCTTATAACTATAGGTCTGGAGTTACCAACATACTCAATCAACTTGCAGACAATTGACTCTAGAGTGCAGTAAAGGAAATAGGAGGATAGGAAAGACTTACTCAATTAACGAAGGTCGATCCTTACTTATCCTCTTCCGTTCTGCTTCACTTCCAAAGTCTTCAAGGTTGCTCTTCCTTCACCTGTCAAGAGTCAATCTTCTAGATACAAGATGATTCATATATATATAAGCAGGTTAGATAAATCATATATAAAATGCAGAAACATAAACATTTATCAAACCAAGATACATGAGACACATATGGAAGAAGGATTCTCTTTATTATCAACAATTAAAGAGTTCAGATTACAACCCAACGCCTGAGACAAGGACTCCTCTGCAACCAAAGGATTCTGAGTTCCACTATTCCAAAGACTTCTGTATAAAATCCACCAGCATGACTTTGCTCTCCAAGTCTCTATCTAACACCCTCCCCAAGGCCTATATTTATATGGATGAAAATAAGGCATTTTCGAAGGTTGAGGAGGTTGAGACAGTTAAGAAGATTAAGGTAAATGGATTAACTAATCTCAAGTAATCACGTGTTTTATTTTTAAATGTCAAAGATAGGCATCCATGGGTATCGATAAGGACAACTCGCATATGATCCATGACTTTCTATAAGAGAAACCCGCGGATACATCCATTCACGACTTGCAAACACCAACACTTGCGGATAATACGTGAGTTGCATATGGATAGGGTCGTGGATATGTCTTGACATATCTAAAAATGCAAAGTAAACCACTGGATGGATAATGAATATAATTTACAAGAAGCTCATCTATAGTGTTTCAGGCAAACCTCAATCCATAGATGTCCTTTTGTGTGCCAACATGAGGGATGTCGGCACTCGGATGGAGAGGTGCCATTCAGGTGGATAACAGATGCCCCCTAATGTATGAGGTTAGAGGGAAGCGATGGCCGAAATACATTATAATCAACATCTTTGGAGAACTCAGAAATCCAATGGAGTAGAGAGAGTACCTGAAACAAATACATAGTAATGTCAGATACAAAGTTACATCTGAGGATGCTATGTTCAATTTACTGGAACACTAGCTCCTTTACAATATTTGAGTACATCATAGGATACGGGTATAAATCATGTATATTACAAAGGTGGATCGAAGCCACAATATACAATAATGATGAGTCTTCACAGATCTGGAAGCTATGTAAAATAATGGAACATAATCTTGCGCAACTTAGTCCATCGGTGAGGAACTAAGGTCTTCATAAAGGATCCCAAAGAACCAGTACAATCCAAGCCATGTGAATAAGGGTAAGCTGAATTCGAACATGGAAAGGATTCAACAGTTTGTCAATCAATAGATGATAATCAACAACTGAAGCAAAGGAATTCACCAATGATGAAAGTGAATCCTTAGGTACTATCGTCAAAACTCTAGGTCGTCGTCATCAGGAAGTGCTGAAACGGAACCATGATGTGATATGGAAGGCAATAGATCCTCCAACGGATCACAAGAGTGACTAGGAACTAGGAAAAAAGAATGGAGACACAAATAGATAACATATATAACAATGATGAGATCAGGCTATAGATCAAACACTGGGAAGAGTCCTTGAACAGTGAGCACAACACAGAGATGACCCAAGGCAGTGTATAAATTATAGATAGAACAACTAGACCTATCTATCATGTAGGATACATGATCATATTCCCCAGGTATAATGGACAAGAGGAGGATTAAGAAACTCAAAGTGATAGCTGAACACAAGTGAACACTGAAACATGGATATCGGAAAACAAAGAGTGCTATGTTCAAGGATGACATGATGCCATTACTGAAAACAAGAGAAAACTTCCTCCTTACCTTCCCTGTTAAATTTTAACGAGTCCAGGAAAGTCAACTCGGTTCCCTCTTCATTTTTTAACAAGCTTGAAGAGATGGGAAAATAATGCTTGATAGTGTCACCGATTCGTGGATTTAATGAGCCCAAACTAGTACATGCTCAGTTGGTGTTTTCACATTTGGAGAGTCTGAAAACTCCAAACAAGACTCCAGGGGGGTCCTTTTTCATCCAATTTAGTCTCCTGAGGCTGAAAAGTATAAAACAAACCACAGAAGAACTCTCTTAACTTCCGAAGAAGAAAAGGTGAACCTTTTTCGTACTTACTCAGGAAGGTCCGAAAAGGGTTAAGTTACCACCTACCCAACGCTCCTTCTAGAACAACATAAAATAGCTTGAGTTTTACGAGTGTGAAGGAAAGCAAGATCACTTGAAAAGATCCATTTGGTTACGAGAAATGGGGATTACAACAATAAACTCATTGCTTTGTTCTTAAGTGTTTAACGAGCATGACAAAGACACAAAGTAAACTCGAAATATTTTTCATGTTTGGGTCCAGAGCACAAAAAAGAGAAAACTAAGCTCAAACCGGGTGTTCCTTTTCCGTAAATTTAGTCCCTCAGGTATGGAAAAGTGATAAACCTATGCCTTAGAATACTCTTCTCAATTCAAAAGAAAAGAGAGTGATCCTTTCTCGTATTATTCCACATGGTCCAAGAAAGAGATAACCTACCACCATTGCAGATTCCCGTTCACATATTCTTAACGAGCTTGAACAGATGAGATAACTCGGCAGTCAAGTCTGTTTTGAAGGATTCAGACCTGGGCCTAATGAAACTCCATAAGGGCGGGGAGTCCTATAAAGGGATAGCTTGTAAAAAGAGATTCAACAGAAGCTCTATTTGGCGTGAAAAATAGCTAAGAGGATACCCCTGAACCTGGAACAGTGGTGGCATGAGTACCAAAGAATGACCAAGGCATATAAGAAGGATACTTGTGAAAGAAGGGTCCTAGCCACGGAAGAACAATGGTAAAGAAAAGGGACTAATGGCTTAGAATACCATAGTCCGTGTCGAAAATGTTGAATGCTAAGGTTAATGTGGAGTGAGAATATGCCAATATGTATTGGAAATAACAAAACCACCCTATTGGAGAAACAACACTTTGTAAAAAGTGATAAACCTGTTCCAAGGCACAAAAAGTATGGTATTCGTTGAGTGACATTTCAAACTATAGAAAAAGACCCACTTTATGAAATATAATTTCTATAAATAGGTTGAAAATTAAAACAAATCTCACCATTTGAACTTTTGAGCCAGAAAAAGAAAATTTACCCTCTACCTTCGATAGATCATTGTGGACAATTGGACCGACGAAATCAAAATCTGCCAGCTAGGGGTAATCCTACACCCTAAGCTATTTAATTTGATCCAAACAAATGTTAATTTTAAGTGTGAATTTAGTATTTAACAACATCCTAAACTATAGCAGTGCGCATCCGCGGGTTGCTCATAGGAAAACTCGTGGATACGCGTTATATCCACGGGTTGCTTAACTAGAGAGCCGCGGATGATACGCGACCTGTCTAAAGAGATAGTCACGAATACTGTGTGGAGGAAAAAAGCTTAGATATATGCAATTTTTTTTTAATTTTGATATGGAAATACTGAATCCAATTGCTTGTATTTTCTAGGTAAAATATGGTTCTGGAGTGGAGGGAAAGGGAGCACGAAATAATGGACCATGCGGCGCTCCAAAGTGCGCCCACCATACAGGAATTGAGGACCAGTGGGCTACTGAAATTCTTTTGTACATCACCCATGCGGGCCAATGTCCGCATACTTGAGTTCATGGTCAATTATTGGGATCATGATATGGGGATGTTCAATCTACAAGGGGAAACCTTAGAGCTTACCGAGGAAGACATATATTTTATTACCGGGTTGTCACTACGGGGAGCACCGGTGAACCTAGAGGGCACTGGCAGGGTTGGTGACCCCTTAAGTGTCCAAAAATATGTAGACATATTCTATACACCAGGTACTCAAATAAGGGGAAACAACGTTCCAATTGCAGATATCCAAGATTTTACTCTCCAGGTATTAGCTAGTACCATTGTGAGACTTGTAGGATCAACATCATTACATTTGGCCACCAGGAATCAAATGAGGGTGGCAGTTGACTGTTTTAGAGGTGGTCTCTATGATTGGTGCTCAGGAGTTGCCTCCATCATGAGGAGACAACTATCCGACTGCAAGAGAGGAAGATGCAAGAATTTTGGCTATGCAAGCATACTAGTGGCATTCTTCTTCGAGAGAGTACCAGCCATGAGCCCTGCCATACCGTTATAGGTCAGATCTCCGTGTCAGCCGAGGATGAGTAGGTGGGGAGACATCTTCCTCCGTCAAGGAGGAGGAGACATAGTGCACATCATATATGATGATGACTTCTACACATGGTGGGAATGACAGCTACCGGCATTGGAGCAGTTTCCATATGCTGGGATGGACTTCCGAGGTGACCCCGACCTTGTCCTTCCTCCAGGAGGAGCATGGGGCAAGCTAGGTAAGTAATTTTTAATTTTTATCATTTTCAAATTTTTATGAATTTTTCAAATGATAGATATATACATATGTACAAGTCTTAACCCTATTCATGTGTCAAAATGTGGATATTGGATCGGTCCGCCTTGAAGGGCACCCTCACATGTTCATTCATCCTGTCGTGGGTGAGGAGCTACAATTGATCAGGGTACTAGAGGGAAAGCTGGCTAGGATGACCCAATGAGTACCAACCATATGGATAGAGCATATCCCTACAGCCATGCAGGAGTTTCTTGTGGGGGTTCCACCGGTTTGGCTACATCTTTTCAGACGAGTGGCTAGAGCAATGCTCGTATATAGAGATGCGGTGGAGGCTGCCGAAGCTGAGGAGGCTGAGGAATCCAGAGCACAGAGGCACCATGGGAACCAAGGAGGTCCCAGCGACCAGGGAGGGCCTGCTTAGTTCTAGGGCATTTTGATGGACTATGATCCACATTTTTGTACATTTTGTATATGACGGGATCTGAGGATCAGACTTGACCTATCTACAGACAGATATTTTACATATATATATATATATATATTAGTGTGTGTTGTCAGTTTATTTACAAGTGTTTCTTATATGTTTGCTGTATATTTTTATAAAATGTGTGTGAGATGCCAATACAAAATGTAATTAGCATATGCATCAGTCAATGAATTTTGGTTTTGTTGAATATGATTGAAAGTAATAACTTCAAAATGTCTTTCCAATAAATGAATTTGCATGAACTGATGTAATAAGATAGGATTTCGTACCTGATAAGCTTGATTGAGCTAGGAAACCACCAACTGAGAGTCCAAACGGACCTCAAGCTGGGTAATACCACGTGACAAAGCATCCCATAGGAGCTCAATGCCGACCCTATACTCAGCAACATTATTTGAAGCAGGACCTAGACAAGCACCACCTGCGGCGACAAGCTGTCCTGAGGGAGAATAGATAACCCACACTACCGAAGCTAGGTTACAAGTATGACGGCTGGCGCCATCAGTGAAACCTACATACATTTCAGAAGACATCTGCAACAACCAGCAGACAATATAAAAAACAAAACTGACAACCTAATGTACATAAAAAATACATACACTAAAAAATACAAGAAAAAGTGCTAAGCCTAAGAATAGTACTTCTTCAAGTAGAGCCCATTTCTGGGCTCAGGCAGCCTATTCCCATCGAAATCAACTAACTCATATGCACCATTACTTAATACTTTCGACACGACATAGGATCCTAACCACATTGCCTTGAATTTTCCTACCCCCAGAGGTTCTTTATCTTGCTCCCAAAGCAGGACAAGTTCCCCTTCAGAGAAAACCCTAGGTTTGACCAATTTACTGTTGGAGCAGGATCCAGCAGCTACAGAAGAAGCTGCTAGTTTTGGCGGAAAGAGAGAAGTTTTGGCGGAAAAAGGACAAGGCGGTGCTACGACGCCATAGCACGTTTCTAGCTGGAGAGCAGAGCCGGAAACTATGACTTGTTGGGATAGAAGAGTCAAGAAGGCAACGGTACCTGAGCGGCCAAGAGGAGAAAGCTCACCCACTGCATTGAAGGCAGCGGTGGAAGACAGGAGGGCTCAGCGACCCTCATAAAGAAGAAGGAGCAATGAGGCTCAAGCATTGAAGACGAAGGACAGAAAGAGAAGCGGTGCATAGTACCCATGGTCAGTGCCGGGAAGCATGGAAGACTGCAGAGAGCTGCGGTGTGACAGGAAGCGGCTACCTCAAGGACAGAGAGGACCGACTGTCACTATTAAGGGTATGGGTTACTGTTGGGACAAGCCCACAGTGTTGTAATGGCACGACCTTCGGGCTGCCTATAAAAGCTTGCATTTTTGTATTGTAAAGGGTTGGTTAGATAATCAGTCAGTAGATAGTTGGTCAGTTGATAGCTTGGTAGATTAAGGAATCAGTCAGACAGACTGCGTTGTAACGATCCAGACACATAGTTGTCTGTGAGTCATTTGAGTCTGTATGTAACCATCCACAGAGAGAGCAGAGAGGAAAGGGATATTGAGAGAAAATCAATTAAGAGATAAGATCAGAGATTGAGAAGAGACCTCGCGCTGCATTTGTAGTGCAACAGACTGTGCTAACTTCCCTCAAGATATATAATAGAAGCACAGTTTGGTGGACGTAGCTCCCATCCCGGGGGTGAACCACGTTAAATCTGCGTGTTATGTGTTGAATGGATGTGATTGTAATTGCTGATTGTTATTGGTTATTATGCATGTAATGATAGTAGCAGTAGATGAATGTATGTATCGTTCAGCTCATGATAATGCAAGTGGATAAAAGATAAGTCGAAGTATTACAGTAGACTGTTAAAAGACTCCTTTACATCTGTCTCTAATGACCAGTTACTCACAATATATTTCTGAGAAGTAGGGTTTCGCACATCGGCACAGTCAACGCTAAGAGCGCAAGGTCGTAGTGGTAAGATATCGCAGAGAGGCGATATCGCATTGGCAGAGGAGCTGCGTTGCGAGATACTGCGAGCTGAGGGCTTAGCGTTGAGGAGAGGATGGACGTTCCGCGGTGCGCAGAAATGTAGTAAGGTTGGGAATATTGTGAGTAAGTGGAAGTTGTGCGACACAGGAGGATATCGTGCGACGTGCGCAGGATTAAGTATCGCACGGGTAAACAGTGCTGCGAGTAGAAGGAGACGAGCGGTGCGCAGAGCTAGTTGATCTAGTGGCGCGCAGGAGTAGGGGAAAGGAAGTAGGATGCACAGAACCTGGTCCAAGACACTTGAGTCTTGGCCAACCCATTAGATTCACTTCGGGTGAGACTTCAGATCGCTTCACGGTCTGTCGCCGAAAGGGCCAGTGAGTTTGGGGTGTTGTTGATTAATTATAGTAAACCCGGGTCTGCCCATGCAATCAACAAATGGTTCCGTTGCCAGTTTAAACGACAGGGAGTATACAAGCCTTCCTACACAGCTGCTTGAAACTCCTCAAATATGATAAAGTTGTTGGTGAGCTACAGCGTATGATAGACCAGTGCCAACAACCCTCTCTCTCGGACAGTGCACACCGCGCTGTCCATAATATTACAAGACATGCCAGGACAGGACGAGAGATGAAATTCACAGCCCAGATCGGTGAGTTTGAAATGGATGAGGTTGTCTTAGACCTAGGATCAGAGGTGAACGTTCTAACCAAGCAGACATGGGAACAGATGGGTAGTCCTCAGTTAGCCCTATCACCTATCCACCTGAGACTAGCTAATCAGCAGCGAGTATCACCATTGGGTCGGTTATCGCAGGTTCTAGTTTATATCGATGGAGTTTGTACTTTTGTGGACTTCGAGGTCATAGAAATCATTGGTGACAGTCAACCATATCCAGCACTACTGAGTATTGATTGGGCAATTGGCAGCAAAGCTATCATTGACCTAAAGAAAAGACAAATGACCTTTGAGGATGCGCGGATCCGGGTCATCGCACCGCTGGATCCTTACCAAGGACCTAGATATATCGAACCTATCTGAGCAGAGGAAGAGGTACATAATATGGAGAGTCTCTACCAGATGACAACAAACCAGAATGATTATATCAATCCCACTGCAGAAGGGCATATTAGTTGGCAATGCGACAGCTCATGCGCATCAGATTCGGATGTTGGTCTAGAAAACTGGCAGAACAGACTCTACGAAGTATCATCGTGCAGACATACTGAGATTTAACCCTATTTTTATGAGCCTGATTAGCAGTCATCGCATCTCTATGCTATTCATCAAGGTGTTCTAAATGTACCAGCCATTCTTCAAGCTCAGTCGTATCAGGTAACACATGAATGACTATCTTTAGAGACGGGATTTCACATTCAATCGGAGTAACTGTTTCCACCTCGTGAACGAGTTGGAAAGGTGAGAAACCCGTAGTAGTCTTTACGTTAGTTCGGTAGGCCCAAAGAGTAGGATATAACATGATGTGCCAGTTAGAGCGGGATGCATCAATTGTACGTTTAAGGATAGTTTTTAAAGTCTTGTTGATAGCCTTGACCTGACCGTTTGCTTGCGGATTGTATGGAGAAGAATGTTCTTGTCTGAATCCAAGCATAGTAGTCAGTTCCGTCATCATGTTATTTTGAAAATTACTGCCATGGTCAGTGACAATCACTTTGGGTATATCAAATCATGCAATAATTTGATTGAATACAAAGAAAGTTGATGTTTCCCCATTGGCTTTGAAAGTAGGCATTGCCTCTGCCCATTTCGTAAAATAGTCAACAGTGACAATGATGTATTTATGCCCCCTAGCCAAGGCTGGGTTACATGTCATGTAATCAATCCCCCATTTCATAAAGGGGCCTACCGAGACAATGAGAAATAATGGAGCAGGATGCGACCGCGTCTTCCTAGTGTAAAGCTGACACGGATGATAGCGCTTCATGACTTCCACACAATATTTAAAGATCGTGGGCCAGAAATAACTGGATCACAATATATTCTGGGTCGTTGCTAACCCAGATAAATGACCCCCACATGCTCCACTATGGGAATCATTTAGGACAATCTCCGCTTCCTCATGAGTAAGGAAATGACGCAACACAGAATCTACCCCTTGTCGATATAATGTATCTCCTATAATGAGGTAGTTCTTGGCATGAATACGTAACTTACATTGTTCCTCCCTAGAGGAAGTTGCAGGGTACTTCAGATTCTGGAGATATATAAGAATATCTCTGTACCAAGGATCCGAGGTGGATATCAGGAAGATGTGCTCATCTAGGAGTGAGTCATCCTCAACGACTACATATTTTTCTGTAGTAAATTATACTCTGAGCTCAGAAAAAATTAAGGACTTCTTAGACTTAGCAGACTAGAAATCCAAGTCAAACTCTTGGAGAATGACTATCCACTTGTTAAATTTCCCCCCAACAATCCATCGGGATAAAACATATTGGAACAGATTCACATCCGCCACAACTGTGGTGGTCCTCAGTAAAATGTAGTGGCGCAACCTCTGCACAGCATAAATAGCTACTAAGGCTAATTTCTCGACTTGAGAGTATCTAAGCCCAGATCTGGCCAAAGCATGGCTAAGATAATAAATGACATGCTCTACATGAAACCCTTAGTGATCTTGGAATAATTAACAATAAAACGTCGAAGGAAATTAGAATTTCCTTGCAGGATTTGAAGTTTCCTGAGAGAACGAGGAGGAGGCAGATTTACAATGGCCTCAACTTTCAAAGGATCCACCTGGATGCCTCTACTAGAGACAACGAATCCGAGTAATCTTCCTAACTCGACGCAGAATACACACTTGTGGGGATTCAAGCAAATTTTATAATACCTGCATCGTTCAAAGATCAACCATAAATGGTCTGGATGTTGGATCCTCTTGCGAGAATGTGCAGTCAGATCATCTAGGTATGGTTCGACAATGGATTTAATGTCATGAAAAGCAAAGTTCATAACCCGTTGAAAGGTTTCCCCAGCATTTTTCAATCCAAAGGGCATTTTCTTATACGCAAATGTACCCCAAGGGAAAATGAAAGCATTTTTATGTTGGTCTTCCAGTTTGATTTGGATTTTATTGTAGCCGGAGAAACCATCCATAAATGAAAACACCTCACTTCCCGCACATGCGTCTATGATCTGATCAATAAATGGTGTGGGGTAGTTATCCTTAGGACAGGCTTTATTGAGGTCTCTAAAGTCTGTACAAACACGAATAATCCCTTGCTTTTTATCAACAGGAACAGCGTTGGACACCCATTCAGTCAAAGCTATGGGATATATAAAACCAGCTTTCAACAGCTTTTCAACTTCAGCTTTCACAGTCGTCGCTTTACGCGGGTTCACAGGTCTTAATTTTTTTCGAACTAGCTTGGCATCAGGATAGGTTCAGATTTCATGTTCAACAATAAATGGATATATGCCTGGCATCTCCTCATATTACCAGGCAAAGACATCGCAAAATTCCTTAAAAAGGGTAGTATAGATAGCAATCTCCTCAGGAGAGCAGTTTGCACCTATATAGATGTTTTCCACGACATCTGGGTTCACAGAGATGTTAATAGGTATAGTGGCAGAAATGTTTTCCATATTCCCCTCGGCAAACACTCCTTCCCTAGGCAAAGGGTTGATAGGTATATCAACATCTTCTGACAGTCTCACGTGAAACTCTTGGTTTTCTATCCTGCTCAGTTCTGGAAGAAAATAGGATCGATGATGAAGATCCTCACAAATCTTATCACGTACACTCATGGATTCCAGAATAGCTTCATCAGAAGGTAGAACTGTGTCTAAGAAATATATAGAATGTGAAGAGTTTTCCGCCCACGCAGGAAAATAGACTTCTTTCAGATCATCCGAGACTGTTAGAGGATCTGGAATGGGATCAGCAGCAGCTTGAGTGATAGCTTGATAAGCCACCTCTACTACCGATAAGGGAACTTCAGGTTCATGGGGAGTTGGGAGAACCCAAGGATCAGTCCTATCAACAACCATAGCGATGGAATTCCCCACACTAGTAGAACCAATGTAATTAACCGAGGCTGGAAGATCAAATGTGCCCATTAGTGATGTGTACATTCCAGCCACCAAGATCTGTGCAGCAGGTTTGACCTAATCAACCAATGGCACAGTGGACTCATTTGACTCTAAATGACCTTTTCAGGTAAAATCAAGTTGATCAATAGTAACCAACTTGCCCTCATGTGGAAAAACCACTACACGAAAAAGTCCAATTCCTTCCCAGAAGCAAATTGTAGTCCAAGGGAGCATCAATCACTTCTACCTCAACAAACACTGCTTTTCTTGCCAACTTAATTTCAAAAGTGGGCAGGATACCATGTGGATGGAAAGATATTCCATCGAAAGCAGTAAGTAAAGTGTTTGATGGGACCAGCTCTGGGGATCCGAGAGCTTTCCAATAGGTCAAGGACATAACACATGTAGAGGCCCCCTCATCAACAACTACCCTTCCAATGGTATTACCACCATGGACGACATCTATTGATAGGGCTACATGGTAAGGAAGGCAAATTTTGATATCAGATAAATGAAACTTTGCCATGAGACTCGAAGAGTCCATGCTACCTAAAGCTGCTAAGAGGGCATCCCGCTGAGTGGGAAAACTTTGTAACACCTCCAAAGCTGACATTACACACGGGGTTTGAGCTCAGTATTCAACCACAGAGTAGTTTGAAGCAGCCCTAGCATTAGGGCTATGCAAGGTCTTCTTGAAGACACCTTTCGGTATCTTCGACATTATTTCAGCAAGTTTCTCTATTGTGAGAGGGTTGGAAGTTTCACCTACAACTTTACCCTTCTCAGGAGTCTCTTTCTCATAGTTTTTGTTCCTTGTCTGCAAAAAAGTTTAAGATAGAACCATGTTGATATATTTTGGCTCAGGGGCATCTTGAGTGCCCCCTGCTACGTTAGAAGCTGAAGCAGAGTTCTTTCCTTGGGGAAAAGGATCATTCAGGACAGCCGGTTGTTGAGCTTTAAGTAGCTGCTGGGCTTGATCCATAAGGGGACAAAGGTGAGTAAGGTGGTCCTCTTGGCACAAATTACAAGGGAACTTGACCTTCTTCTTTTTCTTTTTTTCCCCCATCAGCATTGTTTGCGGGATTTTTGCTTGTTTTGGTTTCCATCTCCCTTCTTACCTTTCTTTTTCTTCCCGCTGGGCTGCTAATTTCCCTTCTGAGAGGTTTGTGCAAAAACATTTGCACTTTAGACTATTTGACAGATAACTGATGAAGTTGCTTAGTCAAAGACTCTACGGTGGGAGAATTAATGGACCCAACCACACCATCGGCATGGGGTCCATGCTTAGGCTTCTCCGCTTTGTGCGAAGGCCTCGATGCCTCAGGGATGATCTCATACAAGATCCCAGACTGTGAATAAATCAAATCCAACTGCTGGGACCTGAGTATGGCTTCTTCTTCATTCATTACTCCTGATGTGGAAACATCCTTAGATATGTATGGTAACAGTGATTTAAGGAACCACTCTAACAGAAAATCAAGAGGAATGGTGGCTTTGATAAGGCTCTTTCGCCTCCTCCACTCTTGGATATGATCCGAGATGTGGGTAGCCTTGTTTTGTCTAAAAGTAGATAACAAATCCGTTCTGAAATTGTATTGGACCGGAAGCTGAAAGTGGCTGAGAAAAGCACTAGCCAAGTCCCAGAAACTACTAAAAGCAGCAGAAGGCAATTCAATGTACCATTTTTCCACAGTACCTGTCAAGGTCCTCTGGAACAGCCTCAACCTCACTGAATCTTCATTCAGCAAATTCGAAGAACACCATAAATGAAAGGTGGTGGCATGTGCCCCAGGATCTTCACCAACTTTACCTTCGAACTTAGGGATGTCTGATGGATATTTGGTGGGAATAGGTGGCCACAAGGGATCATGCCTCACCGGGTCATTCATCAATTTGGACAAGTTTGGCAAGTTCAAAGTTGCCAGGAATGGAAGTTTGGGCCTAACCAGGGCAGTAAATGTGCCATCTTGGGGATTAGAGGGACCTGCCCCTGAATTCCCATGGGAAAAAGTGGAGTTTGCCCCAGCCACCGGCTATGAAGTGGGAAGGTTTCTTTGAAATGGATTCCATCTGTAAGCCACAGGATTGTGTGTAGGAGGTGCAGTGTAAGAAGTTTGGGTTGTCCCCATAGAAGCAGGGGTCTGAAAGACAGCAGCAGGTATCCCTCCTCTAAACAATGAAAAGGGAGAGCTCGTGTATGGGACCTAAATAGGGGTTTGGAAGCTTTTCCCATAAGAGGTGTTGCTCCCAAACTACACTCCTACATAGGAAGGAGATGGACCTACGTATGGATAGGATGGGGGAATGTGCCCCCCATTCCAAGGGAATCCTTGGAAAAATGCCGAGGATCCTACTGGACCACTCTGGGTAGTATAGGGAAAGGAAGAAGGAATGGTAGGTATACTGGGGATCCCACTAACCATGTCACCAGAAGTACCTCCTAGGTTTGAGTGAACCAGTGGTTGAACTACCCGGCTCGCTGGAGTCAAAGGTGTAGAAGGTAAACTAGATCTAGGGCCACTTACCGAGGGAGGTAGTACCCCTTCAACCGGAAGGGTTGAGGTGAACACAAAATGGTTTTCTTTCGTAGAAGACATGATCCTACCCACAGGGATGCCTAAAATAGGTGAATCAAAAGGTCTAACCTGAACGATCACAGGATCGTTTAAATCAGTCAAGGGGGTGTTAAAGTTTCTTGCAAACTCGATAGTCTACAATTCTTCTATCTTAACTGTGTCAAGATCAAAATGGTTAGCTATCAGTTCTGGTTCACCAAGAACTTCACTTATTCCTACAGGTTCAAATGAACCGTCTGTGTCTAATCTCTGCCTTTGGGGTAAAGGTGTAGGCTCCAATGTGGTGAGAGGAGGAATGTTTCTCAACCTTCTTGACCTTCTAGGAGGTTGGTCCTCCATGATTGAAAATTTGACAAATCACACCCTAAGGCCAACTAAACATAGGCAAAACCACAGAGCATACACTATAAAATTCGTAAAGCCTCAAGCAATCAAACCAGGGTAAAACATATACTTTTCCGAAGAAAGCTTATGAACGATTACTTGGCGTCCTTGAAGTGGTTCTTAGACACAAGTGGAGGAATCACCCAACCACCCTCCTACACTTTCAACAAGGGTTACCTTCATGGCCCATTCAAGGTGAACCAGAAATAACCTTCCGGTTTACCTAGGTATGAACCCTAAAAGACAAGAGACTAAAGGCTACCTTGGCAATACCAATAGTTTGGGGGGACAGTCGTAAGCCGAACTCGTACACATGGGCAGGGTAGTTGAGCCTGAAACTCTATCTAGGCCAGAATCCCCAGATGCACAAAATTTTTGAGTTACGCTTTGACAAGGATTGAGAGGGTTATCTCCTCTGTCCAAGCCTCCACACGGCCTCGTGCTTAACTCCCGTTTGAGAGGAGCTTCCCAGATACAGTCAATAAAGTCAAGGATTTACCTAAAGAAAGGTCCACTACGTCTTAGTTTTATAACTTGCAGGAAGTTTACACTTCCTATCCCACAAGTCTAGCATAAGCTAGTAGGTGAAAGGCCCCTAAAAAACAAAACTTACTAGTAAATTTTAATTTATGCGTTCATTTTAAAGGGTTGTTTCTTAATCAAGAGGAAATGGAGTGGTATACTTTATGATGTTTTGACTCAAATAAGAAATAAATGAAAATAAAGGTGTATTCAAAGCAAAATTACCATTATAAAAACAAACTTCTTTTTCTTTTCTTGCAAATATATGTTGATGAACTGAATGCAACGATGAAAGAAACTAAGCCTATATTTTTTTTTAACTTTTGAGATAATATTTTTAAACTGAAACAAACACTAATTATGCAAAATCAAGATGCAAAAGCTTAACAATGTTTTCTTTTCACTTTTAAAAATACTCAAAATTCTACCATGCACCTACAATGCACCGTACTTGAGCAAACTTGAATCAAATAAACTGTCTGAAAGCAACAAACTGAAGCAAACAAGCTGACAAAACCAAAAGGAAACCAACAAAGGTAGGCTAGAAACCCTAGCTTGGGTGCTCACAATGACAAAAATCGTTGTAGACTTACAAAGGCAAGTGACAACCAGCCACTGTCAAAAGACAGACTGGAAAAAACAGAGCCCAAGACCCTGATCACTGATCTGGACAGAGACACTTTAACCTACAACCCAAATAGGCCAAACTACTTCAGCATGCAAGAAGGAAATAATCCAAGCAAAAAAGACTCAAGGGCTTCCGAAAAAGCAAAAAGTGTGATCACCAAAGGCACTCAGACAAGCTACACAACATTCATAAAGAAAATCAACTCACAAACAGGGATTATAGAAAGAAAGGAACAAGCAAATATTAACTTAACAATCCCTACTTCCAGGCATATCCGCGACTGTCTAGAAGTGAAACCCGTGGATGATCCACGACTATTCAATACAACAACCCACAAATGCAAACTTGTATCCGCGACTGTGCAGAAGAGAAACTCGTGGATGGGTATAAAATTTTTCTCAAAGAACAAGAAAAATTCCAAATACTTTCAAATACTGAGGCAAGTATAAACCAGAATAAAAGATCACACACAGACTTCAAGCAAAGACTGGTCAGGGGTGACAGAAAAAACCTACAGTAGTCTAGGCCTCCCCAGTGGAGTCACCAGTTCTGTTGTACAGGTATGGACACCTTATAACTATAGGTCTGGGGTTACCAACATACTCAATCAACTTGCAGACAATTGAGTCTAGAGTGCAGTAAAGGAAATAGGAGGACAGGAAAGACTTACTCGATTAATGAAGGTTGATCCTTACTTATCCTCTTCCATTCGGCTTCACCTCCAAAGTCTTCAAGGTTGCTGTTCCTTCACCTGTCAAGAGTCAATCTTCCAAATAGAAGATGATTCATATATATATAAGCAGGTTAGATAAATCATATATAAAATGCAGAAACATAAACATTTATCAAACCAAGATACATGAGACACATATGGAAGAAGGATTCTCTTTATTATCAACAATTGAAGAGTTCAGATTACAACCCAACTCCTGAGACAAGGAGTCCTCTGCAACCAAAGGATTCTGAGTTCCATTGTTCCAAAGACTTCTGTATAAAATCCACCAACATGACTTTGCTCTCCAAGTCTCTATCTAACACCCTCCCCAAGGCCTATATTT
>LPNX010620035.1:148754-207020 GCA_001517045.1 Pseudotsuga menziesii | reverse complement strand
AGGTTGAGACAGTTAAGAAGATTAAGGTAAATGGCTTAACTAATCTCAAGTAATCACGTGTTTTATTTTTAAATGTCAAAGATAGGCATCCGTGGGTATCAAGAAGGACAACTTGCATATGATCCATGACTTTCTATAAGAGAAACCCGCGGATACATCCATCCACGACTTGCAAACACCAACACTTGCGGATAATCCGTGAGTTGCATATGGATAGGGTCGCGGACATGTCTTGACATATCTAAAAAGGAAAAGTAAACCACTGGATGGATAATGAATATCACTTACAAGAAGCTCATCTATAGTGTTTTGGGCAAACCTCAATCCATAGATGTCCTTTTGTGTGCCAACATGAGGGATGTCGGCACTCAGATGGAGAGGTGCCATTCAGATGGATAACACAATCCAAGGCTGGGCTCACTCAAAAATTCCACTTTTGTGGAAAGCCCTAATTTCTGGCACTAGTGTCAGGTCAAAAACTGAAAATGACCAGATTCAGATTTAGCTTCGACAGAAAGATGCACCCTGGAGAGGAGATTCAGCTCAACCGTCTTTTGTGGAAAATAAGTGGAGAGAGATCCAAGAAATAGGAATCCCTATTTTTCGCAGCTGCACAGTGTCTTCTTCTCAGGTCAGCTCTGATACCATGTTAGATTTTTATCATTCAAGCTAGCATTATATTAGGATATTTAACTGAGAGAATAACAAGCACAACAATCAAACATAAGGGACAATGAAGACAATGTTTTTCCTTGGGGAAACCATAAAGGAGAAAATCCCACAACTTTCTCAAAGATACAATCAACACCAAAAGTAAAACCCCAAAATAGTAAGATGATTTGCTGATAGCAATAGTGTCTCTCTCTCTTGTCCCAACAACTTCTTCTCTCTCAGTTATGCGCTACAACTGAGTGTGAGTGAATGTGTAATAATTATAGAGGCTCACTCTCTATTTATACTAATTCTCGACTTGACAATAACTCACTAGGTTTGACTTCTCTAGGAGAGTCTAATAACCCTAGTTCCCCACAACTACAGGGACTTTAACCCTTGATCAATAGGAGGGTTACCCACAATCACTTGACATGACTTGTTTATATTATTGAATCTCCCGATAGGCACATTGGGTCATGACATGACTCCAATACATTATAGACACTTTTCGAAATAAACATCGGGGTACAATACATAAGATATACAAGTGAATAAATTGCAAAGTTACAAATACATTAACATCATACTTTGGGGGGCATTCTGTTGCACCTGGAAATTCCACATGCCTATTAGCCTTTCGGAAACCCTAACCTAAGACACCTTGGTTAGCTCTTTTTTCCTTATTTTGGAGGGACGATGCCTTCACCTTGTTTACAAAGAGCGTCGATGGTGCCTTGAACAGTGGAGTAGGGAGTGCTAACCAACATTTTCTTTGGAAATAAATTAGGTTGGTGCCTTTAGCTCTTCTTCCCAATGTGCCGATAGGCCAAATATATTAAATTGAGCACATAGACCTGTGGACAAACACACAACTCACATGATGATCACACAATTTACTCAGTTATTGAAGAATAAAACAGTGCAAAAATGGCTTGCAGCTGTGAATGCTTTTCATTAATCAAAGAGTAATTAGATAGATAATTACAATGGATTGAATAGCCACAAGTAATTCGAATCAACATGAGGAAGTTCGAATTGATTAGACTCTACTTGAATGTAGGTAACCAAGACCTTGTCTAAATCACTATCAGAGGACTCAATAGTTAACTGACCTTGTCTAAACCATAACCGGAGTTCATCGGAGCTCTAAAACACAACTCAAGTGTTACATTCAATGTTGACTAAGGTTAACTGACAGTGGTAGGTGAGAAATGCACCCCACATGAGTGCATTCAAGTAAACCTAGTGCTAACTGAATGTAGAGGACTAGAACTGAATGTAACTGACTCCTAACTTAGCTTGACTAGTCATCAACTGAAGTGAACTGACCTTGGTTGGTTTCGGCACTCCCAGTGGCTTCCTAAATTGTAGGGATTGGTCTAGGAGGCTCCTAAACTGATGCAATCAAGTTCAATAAGTGGCAGTGAGCCTTAATTAGTGTTCCCCACACTTTAGTAACTGAAACATGTGCCCCAATAAGGTCAGGTGGACCCAACGGTGTTAATGACTATAAATAGACTGGATGGACTCCCGATTTAGACATATGACCAAATTTGGACAAGGGAGGATTAATAATCCTAACACCCCCCCTGAATGCTAACTTGGACAAACTGTGGGCTCTAGTAACTAAGACCATAGGTCACCCATTACATCAAGTAAAGTAAAGTAACTGCTCAAAAACAAGGTGCTGGGTAAAAACCACATGGGAAAAAATCCCCCCCTCTAATTAAGCAGGTAGAATCAGGATCAATCTGGTTCTCCTGTGCATAGGTATCCTGGGGCCTGGCATGTGAACCTCTCCATCATTATGTCTGGAGGAATCTTCCTCTTTGGAAGAAGAATGATATGCTCAACTAAATCAGAAATATAGACAGCTGCCGAATGAAGACTGGACCCATGTAGAGCAACTCAAGTCAACTGAAAAGTGAGAAAAGGTTCTTGAGAATTCAGAGAATGTGAGGAAAACCCAAGAAACTGATTTGTTTCATCCATGAACAGAAAACCATGAGTGGTAAGAACAGCCCCAAGTGTTAGGAGCAGGTGTCTAGGCGTATGCAAAAAATCTTCCTCTTTACTAGTTCTGTGAGGAGATGAGCATGTGATCAATGGTAAAGAAGCACTAGGAATGTTGAGAGTGAATGATTTAGATCCATAGTATGATATATATTTTGAAATATATAATGAATCACATAATAAAATATCAGCAACCTCATATGAGGAAACTAACACAAAATCCCCACCAGCAGTTTTGAAGAGAAAGTGCGGTACTTGATTTTTCACACTGGAATTGGTGAGAGCGGCTACAAGCATGACTGAAGGATTTTGGATTTTAAAATATGAACCAAATAATATCAGATCATAAATTAAATCAGATCTAAATAGGTTCAAAACATATCCAAAACTATGAAATGGAATCAAATCCCCAGCAGCAGTTTTGTAGGAGACTTGTGGTACTTGTTTCTTCACACCGTTGATGAGAACAGCTACAAGTGGTACTAAAAGATTATGAATTTGATATATTAAACCAAGAAATATCAGATCAGATCTAAATAAGATCATATAATATCCAATAATGTTAATATCATATTCAAATAAATGGTTAAATGATACGGTGGATGCACAACTTTCTTCTTCTTCAAAATTCTGAATTTTGGTGCATGCAATCCTGCAGGAATTTGATAGAAAATATAGATCATGGGGAGCGAATGGATCACTCTGGTAATATGATATTTATTCCAAAATATCCAAGGTATCACATATTTTCACACCAGCAGCAACATTAGAGGGAGAAAAATCAAATTTCTCTTCATTTTCGGAAGCAATTACTAGTAAATTTTGCACAGAATTTAAAGGAAAATCACTGGTGAATGTTTGCATGGAAGTGCAGCAGAATTTTTCTTCAATATCAGAGATTAGAATGTCTTATTTTGTTTCATAAATATGAGAATATGATATATCAGATATCTCATGAACTTCCGGAGCATCAGGAGAAGGATTCACTGCATGGAGACTGTCTTCAATTCGAATTGACTGTGTAGAAGCTTCTGCTTCTTCTTCATCTTGAACAACTTCATCAGAGAGAGTGGAAGCTGATATTTCTGGATAAAGGATGCTTATGGTGCTGGATGTGCTCTCCAAAGTGCTATTATGATCCTCATAAATCATTTCAAAGGTTCTGTCCAATCTTGTCCAGAGTTCCTCTGGATCTTTAGTAGATCTACTGAGGTAGGGCAAGCTAGGAGAAAGAGCCAGTTTCATTATTTCACAAGCTAAATCCTTTGCATTTAGCCAGTCATTTTCTCTCTCAAAATACTTTCTACCAAATCCATAAGACACCCAAAGGAGATATTGTCTTTTCAGAAATATAATCATCTTCACCTTCCATTCAAAATAGTCTGAGGACTGGGTCAGAAGAGGAACTGATGAATTCATTTCGAAGTTGTACCTGCAAAACAAAAAAATGATCCAGTAGGATATCTGAGGAGGAGAAGTGCCTTTTCCACCGAGGCTCTGATACCATATTAAATTGAGCACATAGATCTGTGGAAAAACACACAACTCACATGATGATCACACAATTTACTCAGTTATTGAAGAATGAAACAGTGCAAAAATGGCTTGTAGCTATGAATGCTTTTCATTAATCAAAGAGTAATTAGATAGATAATTACAATGAAGTACAATGGCTTTAACAGCCACAAGCAATTTGAATCCACATTAGGAAGTTCAAATTGATTAGACTCTACTTGACTGTAGGTAACCAAGACCTTGTCTAAATCACTATCGGAGGACTCAATAGTTAACTGACCTTGTCTAAACCATAACCAGATTTCATCAGAGCTCTAAGGTTAACTGATAGTGGTAGGTGATAAATTCACCCCACATGAGTGCGGTCAAGTAAACCTAGCACTAATTGAATGTAGAGGACTAGAACTGAATGTAACTGACTACTAACTTAGCTTGACTAGTCATCAACTGAAGTGAACTGACCTTGGTTGGTTTTGGCACTCCCAATGGCTTCCTAAATTGTAGGGATTGATCTAGGAGGCTCCTAAACTGATGCAATCAAGTGCAATCAGTGGCAGTGAGACTTAATTAGTGTTCCCCACACTTTAGTAACTGAAACATGTGCCCCAATTAGGTTAATCCGACCCAATGGTGTTAATGACTATAAATAGACTGGATGGACTCCTGATTTAGACATATGACCAAATTTGGACAAGGGAAGATTAATAATCCTAACAAAATAAAGGAAAAAAAGGGTTTTAGAAGCTTTCATACAGAAGCCTCCATGGAGTTAGTTCCTATTTTTTTGGGAGAGGTAGCATTTGCCTCCCTTACTTGTTGGGATCACCTCTTATCCATTTCCAAGTCAATCTCATGTGTTTTGGGCCTATAAATGAAGCCTTCATGATGTGAGTGGATGAGTCCAAAATAAAGTATCCTTATGTTGTTGGATTGAAGTTTGGGCTAGAGGCAAAATAGAGTGGCTTGTATGTGAAGAGATGTTCATAGTTGCATTTCTAAAGGTTGAAGCCATCAACATAAAGGCTTGGTTGTAACTTCTTCCTCTTATTTTCAAATACAAAAGTGTTCCCCTTTCCTATATTTGATGTGTTGTTAATTTCATTTAAATATTATCAGACGCTTCGATCATTGATATAAGTAATTAATCTATCATGATGCTCTCATCTTGTTTGTTTGTCCTTTGATATGTTTTACAGGTGTCGAACCATCGCAAGGGATTTTGGAGCAAAGAAAAAGAGATTTAGGTCTGAGGTATATTTTATTTCATGTTGTTTATATTGATTAATTAATGAAAATATATATTTGTGTGTCTTTTTGTTCTGTGCTTGTGACTTACAAGGCAGATGAACAAACGATCTCCGCATCGATTGCATAATTCCTACAAATGGTAGCAGAAATATGACAAATATAGGGAGAGTATGCCTACGATTATGTGCAATGCTCCAGGGATGTGTTAGCTAAGTTTTCATTTCCTATGCATGATTCCCACTATAAAAAATGGTTTATTCAATGATTATTACGTTTAACAATAATTCCCCTATCACAAGAGGTGGTTGAATCACTTAGAAGTTCATTAGAATGGGATATGAAGATTGAGGCCGTGACTAATCACCTAGACACCATTGTATTAGGGACTTCCTCATATTCCAAGGAATTGGCATAGTTACACAAGAATATTGCAGAATTAATTGAGAGGCCCAAATAATTGACTATATCAAATCCAAGTCAACTACAAGTCTGGTGTAAAAGGTGTATGATGGAGGGAAATCATGAATTAGAATGTCCTAGAATGAGGGAAGGATCAATTCCACCATGAGGATGATTTGGAAGTGGACCAAGTGAATTTGTTGTGCAAGTTGCCACAATGAAATATTTTCAATTGGTAGATTGACCACTGTATACAAAACCACCAATTTGTTCCCCAACGATTAATGTGAGATCTGTAAATAGTATAGCCACCCTTCGTGAATCTACCCAATCTTATAGAAGTATTCCTTGTTAAATTTGAAAACCGTAGATATACATGCTATGATTGGATTTATTGGAAAGGAATTATGAAGTGTAATAATCAAGATGAATATACAATGTGAAAATAATTCATGACACAAATTTCAGATAAATCGGACAAGTATTTCTCATATAATCACAACATTAATCTTCATTCATTAATCAATAATACAATGGTAGTACAATAAATAAAATTTGAATACTCTGGATAGAATTTGAATCTACCAACTATAGATGACTATTTAGCTAACTCAGTGTGGAAAAATAGTAGCTGGATCTCACTAGTCTAACTACAGATGTCTAAATCAGTATACAATCAGTTGAATGATGAGGTAGGTGGGAAAAAGGTGCCATACCTCCTGGATGCATGCAAAAATGATGCTAAACTAACTGATAGTGATCTCACTGAAAGTAACTGGAGTATAACTCAACATAACTGATTACCTACCATAATCAACTGAAGGTGACTGATGGGGGCGATCAGAGTGGGATCCTATAATGTAGGGTTTGGTCCCAGAGGCACATAAACTCATGGATGAAGATGCAATAAGTGGAATATAAGTCCTAGGTGTGCCCCCCATACTATAGTACAGTCATAATAACTTCCTAAGTTAGGAAAAATGACTAAATATACTATATTGGAAAAAGGAGGATTAATTAATCCCAACACCTGCCTTAATCCTAACTTTGGAGAACTTGGGACTTGGAAACTAGGAAAAAAGTTACCCATATAGTATAAATGAAATAAAATATTGCTTAATAAAATAAGTAAAATGGGTAAAACCTCATGGGAAACCCCCCTGCCCCCCCCCACCCCCCTCAAAATAAGCAGGTAATCAGGAGAAAAACTTTCATACTTAATAGAATATTTTTCTCTTTGAGCAAAAACTTGTGAAAAAATTCTTGCAATCTGCAGCTCTCTGGAGAAGCCAGGCATAATCATTGTTCCTTTGTGCATCAACATCATGGGACTGTGAATGTGAATTTTTCCATCTTGTTCCAATATGATGATAGATAGGAGCAATATTTCCTTTGGCTCTTCTTTCTAGAGGAATAATGACTTGATCCAATTTTTTCTTCACTGGGATGAATTGTGGATCAGTCCTTACCATCAAGTAGCATCTCTCAACAAGATTGTTTCATCTCGCTAAAGGAAGTGTAACTAAATGAGAGAACATAACATGTCCATTGTTATACTGTGACCTCATCCTTCTTCTGTCACCTGGATCCCCAACAACATTCCCAGCTGCTTCAATGATATTTTGGGCCCATTTAGGCTTAGGCCACTAATTTGGAATATGAAATGGAGATGGATCTAGATCCTCTTGAGACTAAATATCAATATCAATATCATGTTGATCTTGTTCCTCTTCTCTTGAATCTAAAACTTTAGACAATACATCATTAACCAAAGGTGTAGATAGAATGTTTTTACCTCCCATTTCAAATGGCTGCTGAGGTTGTACTGGATCTGAGTATGGAAGAATGTGTGAGAATTCATATGCCTTGGAGGCATGGTTTGAAACACCCTTCTCTATAATCTGCCTTATTTATATATATGTGATATCGATTAAGTTAGGTCCAAATACTACTCTCTTTGGTGAGCCAGTATGTGTAATTTGTTATACAGATAACAAATTTGCAGCTAAAGAGGGAACATAAAGTACATTTATGAAAACTCCATGTTTTAACTTGATAGAACCCTTTCCTTCAGATCAAATTTTGGTATGATCACCCATGTGAATAATTAGGCAATCTATAGTTTGTAATGAAGATAATGATTCTTTGGATGCAACGATATGATTGAAGCCTCTTGAATCAATGGGGAAGGAATGTGATTTTGAACAACTCACCTTTAGTGCATGGAATATCTCATCATGATATTTAGTCTCTTCTCCAGAGTCATCATTCCTTGCGCCTTCAAGGAGGGAAATATTGTGCTGCTCAAGTAGTTTTGTCATTTTATCAATGATCTTCTTCATACAATGACATTGCATTGAGTCTTCTCAAAGTTCTTCTTCTTCTTGGAACATGAGGATCCATCTGAATATTTTAGATTCTCCTTTGGCTTCGAATCAATATTTTTGGTCTACTTTCGTTTTTTCTTCCCTCTTGAGTATGCATTGCTTGAGTCTCCATCTAAGAGTGATTTATTCTTGTAGGTTAGAAGCATTCCCATCTTAATCAATTTGTCTTTCTCTTGGATCAAAGACTCTGTAAAGAATCTAGAGAAGGAATCTTCCAATTTCAAATGGAAACTCTTCTGGAATGGAAAGTATAAACAAAGATGAATAATTCTGAGCCAAGATTACTCAAAATTGATAGAACAAGATGCTCATCCTCCCTTTTTATTCCACATTGTTTGCATTGTAGTACTAGATATTTTCATTTTGAAAATAATTGCTGAATAGTATCAAAACTGTTGGGTTGTAGCGCAATTATTTTATTCTCCAAAATATGGCCTATAAGCTCATCTTGTTTGCGAAACAAATAGTCTATATTATCCCATGATTCTTTTGGATTTATAAGTATTTCAAGGTGAAACAGAAGATCCCTGTAGGTGTGTATGCACATGAATATGAAGGATTCATCAAGCCGACTTAGAAACTTTGATTTCTCAACATATTGTTGGGGCTTAACTTCTCTACCCATTGTCATCCTATACAGTATCTTATTACACAAGGCCATCTACATATCTTCCCTCCAATAAATTTAAGTGAAGGGTGTAAGGATTCTACGTGTATGAGCAAAATAATTCTCCATTTCACTATATGTTGGCCACTCAAATATTTCAAAATCTACATAGGTACCTGCAAAAAATCATTGTAAAACAAACCAATTCATAATCATATGTCAGTTCAAACCCTTCCACATCAAGATGTTCATTTTTTTAGAGTCCATCACACCTTGTAGATTTCTTTGGACACAATCCAGAGAGAGCAATGTTAGGATTCCAGGAATTATGTGGAAATGCAACTGTTACTGGTGCACAATGGAGGTTTCTAAGGTATGAATTTTAACCTGAACAAGGCTATGATACCATGTTAAATTTGAGAACCATAGATATACAGGATATGATGAGAGATATTGGAATGTAATTATGCAGTGGAATAATCAAGATGAATGTACACTGAGAAAATAATTGATGACACAAATTTTAGATAAATGAGACAAGAATTGCTCAGATAATCACAACATTAATCTTCATTCATTAATTAGTAATACAATTATAGTACGATAAATAGAATTCAAATATTTCAGATAGAATTCGAATCTACCAACTCTAACTAACTGTTTATATAACTTAGTGTGGAAAAATCATAGTTGGATCTCACTAGTCTAACTCTGGATTTCTAAATCAGTCTACAATCACGTCATTGATGAGGTAGGTGGAAAATAGGAGCCACAACCCCTACATGCATGAAAAAATGGTGTCAGGATAACTGATAGTGATCTAACTAATAGTAACTGGAGGATAACTCAACATAAGTACTTACCTACCAAAACCAACTAAAGGTGACTGCTGGTGGAAATTAGAGTGGTCTCATATAATGTAGGGATTGGTCTCAGAGGCACATAAACTCTTGCATGAAAATGCAATAAGTTGTAGATAACCCTTATTATGACCCCATACTCTAGTACAATTATAATAGCTTACTAATTTAGGAAAAATGACCAAATAGATTATATTGGACAAAGGATGATTAATTAATCCTAACATTGCTTAGTGCCAAATATGATACACTATGACTTTTGCAGATCCACTATACACAATACTAAGAAAATTGGAGTGTTCGATGAATTGAAATAAATATTGGATTGTTATTATATGAGTAGCATACCAACTATTAGAAAGAAGAAGTAGAAGAGGATGCATAAGAGGTTTTTGGGATGTATAGGGAGGAGGTCACACATGATTGATTTGAAGTTAAAATTGCAATGATATTGGTCACCACACTTGATATTTCCCTCTACCTAACAAAACCTAGTGTACATATTGTCATATAAAAACCCACCTTCTTGAAAATTTCCTTGATATTATCGCAAAATGGGAAGGTCGCGGAATAAGGAAAACTAATTTTACTAACTCTCAACCTTGAGAAAACCATAATGTAGTAGGATTTATTATTACCAAGGGAGGAGTAGGAACTGAAGCAAAAAAACGCAAAACAAATTCACCAGTAATAAGAAAAGTAGCTCCAAGAGAAACTAAGTACATCCTAGTTCAACAAAACTAAATTTACTACGATGCTACTGATATGTTCAGACATATATAAACTGTGACATTCAAGGACAAGGTAGGACCTTTTCACCAATGCAAAAGGGGTGATATGGTAGGATATGATGGGAGAAGAATATATACCGACAAGGTAAGATCTCCTATGTCTATGACATTTTATCTTCTAAAATATATATTTGAAAATGAAAGTGGAATCTATAGGTTTCATAGGATGATTCATGAAATACATGAGGTTCCAAAAGTTAATGAAGAGATATGTGCCCTTCTTCTTGAGAGGAAAATCCATCTAGTATAGAAGAAAAGAAGGAAGACAACTAGTCGATAACTTTGATTAGAAGAACAATTACATGGATACAATTTTAGGAATGTGATGTTAGATTTGGGTTTTGATGTTAATATACTCCTAAATATGTCTTGGGAATAAATGGGTTTTCTACCTATTGTATACTCCCCTATTCAATTAATAATGGTGAACCAATATCATATCTTTCAATTATAATGGTTGAAGAATGGTCAATTTGATTTAGGAGGCATGAAAACCATCACATATTTCAAAGTCATTGAGATTATGGTTAGAACTGATCCCTACCTAGCACTGTTAGGAATATACTGGGATTATGAACATTGTGGACTAGATGACTTGAAGAACAATAAAATGACCTTTGAAGATGATGGTACAAAGGTTACACTACCCCTAGAACCACACCAAGGTCCTAGATACACTAATCACTTACATGATAATATGGAAAGAGATGTTAAAGATAACACATTCTCCTTCATTACAACAGAAGGTTTGGTAAGTTAGAGAACAATTCAATCATTTGATAGTGAATCTAAAGAATCTTGGGATAATTAGAAGAATGAGAGACACAATCTCTCTTTCAGAAATTATTCAATTTTTTTTATTGGTGTATAAGTGGATGGTATGTTAATGTATGATGGCACCATTTTCCTAGACAAGGTCCTTAGGTACATGGAATCCATAACTACGGAATAATATCGCAATGATATTTTGGACATAGTTCTTAGAGGGAGTCTTAGAAGAAGGCGGGGAAAGCACAATGATGATCATCATGATTGAAACACAAACTAGTTGGCATTAATGATCAAGGTTAATCCATCCACGCATGCCAACAAAGTGACATATATTTACATGGGGGAGACCAAGCCCGATACTCACATTGATCTATGCAAACATTAATGGGAATCAAATGGATTTTAGAGAAAATTTTGGGTTCATTAGTTTTTCATGAGTTAACACTTATTCCTAAGGATTTTTACTCGCATGAGGAAACAAGATGAAAAATTGGGTGCTAGAAGATGATACAAACCAAATTCTATTAGGATTTTTCTTTTTCTACAACCAACGATTCAGTGACATAAGCATTAACAACAAATAAAGGAGAATTATTCATGGATCAGTTGTGGAATGTGGGAAACTCATATATATGTCCTACCCATAAAAGGTTTTCATACCTCACCTTTGTGAGTTATAAAATGTTATCTCCTCTATTGCTAAAAAATAGAGCAAGGTAACACATATCCAGATGAATTAGAACACTCACGGAATTTAAATTTCAAGGAGTCTGAATAATCCCTGGAACTACAAGAAACAAAACCAAAAGAGACTGGAAACTTTATGTACAACCTATGAAACTGCAAAAAGTCAATATTGGCAAAAAAGGTAGTCCAAATATGGTAATTGTCGGAGACTATTTGGTTGATCAAATTATATATGAGATAACATCACTATTGAAGGAATATGACAATCTCTTTTTGCAAAAAAATATAGAAATCAAGGGGATCCAAGGAGATTTGGGTCAGATGAATATTGCATTTAAAACAAATTCCAAACAAATAAAACATCAACCATATATATTAAATATCTAAGTGAATCAAAAGGTGATAAAGAAATTGGTGCTACTCTTAGTGATGGTTTGATTTTTCCTGTAGATGAATCGGATTATATATGTCCCATAGTAAACCAAATAAACAAAGGTACGAAATATATTTCATTCTATGTTGATTACTGCAACCTAAATTCCACATGTGTTCATGACCCATTCCCAACAACATTTAGCGACAGAGTATTAGATCAAGTAGCATGGAATAAATCCTACTCCTTCATAGATGGATTCTCGACTTATCACTAGTTTAGGACTATAAAAGAGGATAAAAAGAAGCTAACATTCACAACATAGTGGAGATCATGTGCTTATATTGACATGTCATTTTGATTAAACAATGAACCCACTATTTTATGAAGGATTGTAATCACAACCTTGATAGAGTTTGTCCATAAAATTTTGGAGGTTTACTTCGATGATTAGATAATCTAACGACTAATTAAAGATGATTTTGCGTTAATCTGACTAATGTTATATTGGTGTCGACAAATGGGGGTCTCTTTGAACTTATAGAAATACATTTTTTTTGTTCCTTTTGGATATATATTGGGACATATTGTCTACCATGATGGAGCTCTGGTAGTGTTAACACCAAAAACATTCACCTAGCTCTCTATGGTCTAAAGAATAATCATAGATCACATTCCCACCATTATTCCTCTATTTTTACCTTCATAATTGTATTTCCACTAAATATGGTCCAAAACATCATTATTCCTTCCCCATAAATGAAGGGAAGATGAGCATTTATTGTGATTTATCCCCACTCTCTCCAAAAAAGGATCAAAAACCCTAAAAATGAGAATGGGTAAAAAATACATAGATAAATACCATGGACAATAAAATACCATGGGTCAAAAACACTTGGATCATCCTATAAATACAATGTGAAGGACTCCCCAAAAACACTTTTAGTCAAATTTTTGGCCATCCCAGAAACACAACTTTTTTCCATTTTCTCTCATTCACGCCATTTTCTGTCATTATTTCCATATTTGGCCATGCCATTCCCTACGGTGTATGTTGAGTTCACTCCATACCCATGTGGATCTATTACCCCATTTGAAAACTATTCATGGAAGAGACTAGAGACCAAACCATGGAGTTGCATAACCATTTCCGAAGATAGCTACAGTCGCCCACATTTCAGAAAAGGTATTTTTTGTTCTTGTTATGTATTAATTAGTAGTATGTATTTGAAAAAAACCCAAAAATATTGTTATTGTTGTCTTGTTTCCATTTTTATTGTTGAACTCTACCCTATGATTTTCATTGTCTAGGGTTGGTTCTTTTTAGGGTAGTAAGGGAGAAATCCGCACTACAGTTTTGGCAAACCCACTTAGTCGATCCATACAAATATTTGTTTCTACAGGTTTTTCTATTGATTTATTCTCCTTTGTTTCCTTCAGCCATCACAGATATAAACTCCTCGCAGAATATCCAATCCAATATTTCCTTAGTGCTTTCCGCCCGGACCTAGCCAACAACCATTTTTTTTTTAAATTCAGTTCCAGTCGAGTTGCACTTGTTCGGCTGAAAACTGCCACCCAGTCACACCTTTTTTCCCAACAAGAATGACCCAGGTTTTGTATTTTTCGCTGATAAGTGTGACCTGGCTCATAAATATAGATCACACTTGTACTAACTATCAAAGGGGCCCCGATCTCTACCGCGACTCATTTTTGTGTGGCCTACCACGCTTAGCCCTCTATTTTGTGTGACCTGAGTCTATCAACTATTTTTCTGCCTTGATCATGACTGTTTCCTAGTTTTGTGCGACCTCGATTCTACCTATTCCATCGACAGGTGTGACCTATAATTTTTAGTCCTTTTTTTTGCTTGAGATCCTTGTTTCAAACCCCCTATCTGTGTTTTACCCCTCCTCGACCTATTTTTGTCAAGATATGATCCATTACAAAGCCTTGGTTTGTTTTGAGGTCCTCTTTTCCTTGTATGTGAGGCTCTTGAGTTGAGATTCGTAGTTGGCACCCCCTGTGTGTTTCCTACACCTTCGTAAGTACCTTGGACATTGATTTAGTTTTGTTTATTTTATGTTCTAGAAGAACTAGTTGTGATATTTGCATGATAGTTACTATCATTTACTGCTATTTATCTTCACTTTATTTTATTTTCATACTGGTATTGATATCATTGAATCTTACCCGTAGGATTTTTGGGGTTTATACACACCATTTGCACACATATCACACCCTAAAGGAAACAAAATCTTGGTTCATGACCCCAAGCTAGTCTTAAAAAATAACTTAATACAACCAACATTTGTAACCTCAATTGGGGATAAAAAAATACTGTAGCTAAGTTAGGAGATTGGGGATATGAATCCAAACAACACCCATTTGTCACTTACATCTTGAGACATAGTTGTTTCCCATCAAGGTACCAAAATCATCTTGTACTTTTTAACATAGTCATGACCAGTCTGTCGAGGGGCCCCTTGCTCTACAAGAGTATGATGTAAAGAAGGGGTTATATAAGTCAAGGTGGAATATCACACTCCATATTGAACTGAAGGCTAAACATTCACAGTCCTCCTCGTATCACCCAGATGGGGTTTGGGGGAAAAAGGGATTAAGTGCAAGTAAACCAATCAAGCCTGTTATGAATGAGGTAGCCTAGTTTCCATTCTTTCTAGGCCTCTTTTACTCAAAGATCCTTCTCATTAATTGAATTCTCTTATCCTATTTGTTCCTCCATTTCATATTCTCTGTATGGGATTTCATCACCCTGATGAGGATATGATTTGTGAGGGGATTCCAACTTGTAGTTAGGATCTTTATTGCACTTTTATCCCGTATATTAGTGTGTCATTTTATTTTATAGGTAGTGATCCTTGTTGGATTTCTAGCCACGTTGTTGTAGAATCACCTTTCTGCAACCCATTGTTATAGTTTGGTTTTAGAGATTGTTGTTGGCCCACGAGCCACCATTTAGACGCTCTCCTTCTACACATTTGATTGTAGTTGGGTTTTTGAGCTTGCGATTGATACTCTTCAGTTTTCCTTCATTACATAACACTCCATCACGTCATAATAGCTCTGCCACGCTACTCACATAGGCTTAGGGGGTATACCCCGCAGTTCAGTTCCTTGAACCGTCATCGTCGGATACATATTTGACATCGTTCACCATCACTGAAGCCACATATGGGATCTGAGTCTGATTTAGTTTCATATCAATCTGAACCCACCTTGTTCACCACCCCATCTATCCCCATGGATGGTGCACTTCCTCATCCCTTTAAGGGGGGTTATGATTAGTAGTGGACTTATATCCATACCACCCATCACTATGGGTATCCCTTCTAATGGATTGACATGTCCTAGTCCTAGTAGTCTTTTTCCCACCACACACACTACTATTGGTCCGCTACCCACTAGTGGTGGCCCCACTCCAGAACCATGGTTCCTACTGTTCCACCATCCATACCTAGGGTCAGTGGCCCTTCCACTTCGATTATAAATATTCCTACCATTCCATTGACTATTCCTACTATCGTAAGTCAACCTTACCCACCCCTAGTTACACATTAGAACTACATTCCTTCCACCGCTGGAACCATTGTTGGCCCTTCTCGATAGAGTCATGAGGTAAATCCTCCATTTTAAGTCGGGTCATTAGTACCCTAATTAATAACATAAAATATTGTTTTGAGTCTTCCAAGGTGAAGTTATCCCAAACAGTTTAGTGGGGCCAACTTGTTTAGAGTAAAAGTTAGTTGTCTCAATGTGTATAAATTGGAGAGAGAGAGAGAGAGAGAGAGAGAGAGAGAGAGAGAGAGAGAGAATGACAAGGAGGAGAATATCTATTTTTGGGGTTTCATCTTATACATCGTATACAAAGGAATTTTTGCTGGGTTTTATTCCCCTTGAGGATTTACTAGGATAAATACTGTGTCTATCTTGTGATTTTGTTTCTTTCAGTGTTTTTTCATATTCTACAATTGTGAAATTGAATTAAACGCTAATGATATCTAGTATAGAATATGAAATCTTAACATGGTATCATAGCTATCCTAAATATGACATCTTTCACAAGGTTAGACTCTCTCTCCTCCCTCTCCAGAAGAAATTAGGGTTTCTACAAATTTTTGATTTGGAAAGATCTACTTGCATAGAAATTTGTGCCTCCCTAGTGGAATATATTGAGCCAAGGATCAAAGTTTTTAGGTGGTAAAATAGCCAATAAATACAAAACCTAGTTGGCCCTGGACCAGAAAACTCTGAGAAAACCAGAACCATAAATTTTGTAGACATGCAACCTTGCAAGTAGAATTTGAAAGGTGAAGATTTGAGATCTCCAGAAATTAGTTGGAACAACCAACTCCCTCATCCAAGTGCATATCTTTGTAAGGGAAGCTTTCCATTTTGACAAATTTGATTTTTTAGTGACCTACAAGATAGGATGGCCCCAAGCACTAAGCTTGAGGACAAGCTGGAAGGCATATAAAATTTCATAACTTGGAAGTATAGGATTGGTATCATTCTGAAAGAGAATGGTCTTGAGAAGTATACCAAGGATGATATTGCAGAACCTAAAGAAGATGAATCTAAGGAGAAGCATGAACACTACCTAACCCAGGAAATGAGGATCATTGCTGATTCTATTAAGGATGATTTGATCCCTAAAGTGTCATCTAAGAAGACACCTGTTGAGGCCTGGAAACTTGTAGGAAACAATAGAAAGGGATTCTCCCCAGTCAACGTTCCCAACTAGCCCGTGACTATTTGGTATAGGGAATTCATCCGGTTTGTGTTCCGGCTACCATAGGTCAAGTAACAAAAACAAAGAGTTTTACCAGTTGCGGCCCAGTCCACTGTATATAATTTTGTATTTTGACTTTAAGTATGATATGCAAGTGCCTATCTAAGATGCAGATTGATAAAGAATACGAGGATTGGTCACAATGTGATGCACATGTTCTTACCTCTCGTCTTAGACTCTCTCACATCTAAATCACACACAATTGAAAACACGATAACTAAGCTGTCCCTAGGGAGTGAGATTATCAATTAATGAGTGATGTATTATTGTTCATATGTTAAGATAAATCACAGATAGTTGTTCTTAGAATCAAAACATATAAACATGACTAAATATATACATAACAAGATAGCTTGTCGTCTGTTAGAACATTCATTACTCATAGTGGAAACTATCACAGAATAAACTAGAGAACATTCATACAAGAACATAGGTTCAGAAAGTTGGAATGATCTCACATTTAATGAAATAGAGCTGAAAATGAAATAGTTCCCCTTCAACATTGTTCATTTCATCACATTTGAACATTCCACACAACACTTTCTCCAAGAGGCAAAATTGTAATTTTATTATTGCAAAATGAAATAGTTCCTCTTACAACAAGTAGTTCACAAGTCTCCACTGGTAAAAGCCCCATTTCTATCTCACTTTCCCATAATTATACCAAAGGGGAAACCTTTCGGATCTCCAACTGTTCCCTCTCACCGTTTTGTCACTTTGTGAATGCTCATGATTCATCAAACGTTACATTCCAGATAAAGATTTTATAAAAAACTGGGAAAAGCTAAATAACTGATCGGATGCCCAAGCATGAGCCTTTGCTCCCTAATGATTACACTCAGCCATTCCTAGGTCTCCTTTCAGACCCTCATAATTTTCTTCTTTGAGCAACGATTCTGCCGCCTTATGCTTTAACATGCTTTGTCCTCCAACTGCACCTTCTTCACCACAATAATCTTCAATAGGATCTAAGAAACTGCCATGTTTGTCTGCAATCAAACGATAATTCATCATTTAATCCGTCTATATTTAATAAACATAAACCATTATATTAAAAATGGGTACTAAAGAAGAAAAAACCGGAGTTAGGTTCTTACGTGCGAATTTCAACCTAAACAAGGCACACAGGTCTCTTACGGAACAAAAACGATCTCATACAAATCGACGGGAATGAGTAAGAAAAGGGCACATAAAACCTCCATCGGTGAATCATAACACTTGACATCGGTTCAATAGCAGGTTACGCAGCCGCAATGGTGGGTAACCTACATTCTATGGTTTTCGACACACAGACTAAAAGTGGCGCGATAAAACATCGGGGATCGGATCCTCTGCAGGCATCGGATAGCTAGTGAGCTACACAGCTGCAACAATGGAAGTTCAAAGGTTAATAAAACCCATATACCAGTCAACATCAGAAAAACAAAGAATAGGACATTGGCGAAAAGATAGACGGTCTGACGAGTAGTTAGCCTACTCTGGAGCTACAATGGTGGAACTCAATCAGCTTGCAGCCTTCGATCAAAATCATAACTCTTTCCAAAAAAACCTAAAAAGCGTGTTCTACTTTCCAATAATAAAATGCTGGATGACATCCAAAAAAAGGAAAATGACAATCCCGCCTTAAAAATCAACGATAAACATCGTAAAATCGCTAATCCTTACAGTCCAAAACATGCACAGACCCAGACGAAAACTCAAATAGCAAGAAATCGGCCTCAAATAATTCAACATGTAGCAGAGTGGGGAAAACAAAATAAAAAAGGAGGGTCCAAAATTTTTAGAAATTTGGAAAACATTGCATCTGCAACAATTGTCAGCTCACTGGTGAATCAATATCTCTGAATAAACTCCTCCTTGAGCAATAGACTGTTTAGCAGTGAAACTAGCATGCTGAATTCTTCTAGGTGTCTAGATTTCCATAATGTCACATATATGAACCTATAATCATTGATGATAGTCCAATTTTTGGAATGGAAACAATAATCTGAAGGTCAAGATAACTCTTTTGAGGCTTAAGTAGGTGGATTTCATTTTAATTTTGTCTTTGGGTAGCTTCCAGCTTAGACGCCACAAGATTGGAACACATGGTGAACAATAATATTCGTTTGTTCCCCATTCCCATGCCATTTGGAATTTTTCGTTTGTGGACTTTATATCCTTTTAGTCCTCTTGATGCCTTTTCTTCTGAATTTTATTCAGGCTCTTCTATCCATAGTGTCCTTTTGTGTGAGAGATGCATTTAGTTTTCAGCTCACGGACAGAGAAGAACTTTTGTCAATCCGTACTCATAAAATTCAATACTTTGTTTTGATGATATTTTCTTTCTTAGGAGTTCTGATTCTTATTAGCCATTTAGCTTTCAATTCCTGGCATGGGATCATTTAGATATAATATACTGTTTACCCTACTCTCCTTTCCATGGGTATTTTTCTATCACCCCCTAGGACGTTTTAGATGTGAAATGGATGGAGCCTCGAAATAGTATTCTAGACCTTTTGATTCTGAGTTATTTCAGGGATTACGCTGGACCTCAATGTGTTCATGGATATTCTAGGAAAGCTACTTACTAGAAGAAATTCCAATAGATTCAAATAGTCTAATGCCCAAATAATCTAAGTTTATCAAGGGTTCTTATGCTCTCCATGCAACCAAAAGTTTGCTTCCTTTATTGGAATCAGGAGAAAAATACACTAAACAACCAGGAAAATAACAAATCAAAGTGGAAAAACAAGTCAATTATTTATATACAAAATGGAACAAAATAAAACAAAATCAAGAAAAATAAGGATTAAGAACTAATCCATTTACTGGTAAGTTCTCTTCCCATCCCTGTAAATCCTATAGCTTATAGGTTGAGGGGCCCAGCTTTGCCGCAATCTAGAAAGGGCCTATCCATAACTATTGAAGTTTCGTGTGTTTTCCTTTCTCATCATGAGGGTGATCCCACTTGAGAACCAAATCTACCACCTCAAATTATTTTGTTCCATCTTTGTGCTTATCAAACCACCTCTTTACTACCTCATGTTGTTGTTTAAAACATTCTTTGGCCCTGGATCTAGATTCCTCTGCCTTCAAAAGATTATGTATCCTCATCTGCAAGATTTCATTATCTGATCCTCTGGACTCTTGAGCGATTATGAAAGAGGGTAGCATGATATTGGGGGTAGAATGGCCTCTTTTCCATAAACAAGGGTATATGGGGACACACCTAACAAAGTATTGGGGGTGACCCTATCAGCCCAAAGAGCATTTGGTAATGCTGCATACCAACTTCTCTGGTTTTCTATCACAGTCTTTTTTAAGATTCTAATCAGATTCTTGTTCGAAGATTCAACCAAACCATTTCCTTGTGGATAATAATTTGCAGATTAATGCAACTTAATTCCTTTTTCATGATAAAATGCAATTAATCTAATAGAGGAAAAATAAGCAGTGTTATCGAAAACTAGAGAAATTGGAACTCCAAACTTGGTCATAATATGATCTTGCAAGAAGTCCATGACCGCATCTTCATTCACTTTACGCAATGGAATGGATTTGAACCAACGAGTGAAGTAATCGGTTTTCGTTAGAATATACTTGTGTTATAGGGAAGAATTTGGCTTTATCTCTCCAATGATATCCACCCCCCACTACTCAAAAGGTTACGTTATCATCACAGGCTTTAATGGTCCTATTGCTTTAACTTGTCTTTCACCACACCTTTGACAAATGTTGAACTTTCTAACATGGGCATGTGCATCTTTGAATAGTGTGGGCCAATAGTATCCGGCTCTGAGAATTTTATGGGCTATAGTATCCCTGGAGAAATGTCCTACAGCAGGCCCATCATGTAAATCTATCATGACCTTCTTTGCATATTCTTTCTCTAAGCATCTAAGAAGAACTCCATCATAATTCTTTCTGAATAATATTTCTTCAACAATATGATATGAAGCTAATTTAAGATGCAGTGCTCTTCTTTGCTTAGAATTCCAATGTTTTGATAAAAATCCCACCTGAAGGTAATGCACAAGGTATCGATACCAGGAGTCAAGAGCTATGAAAAGTGGACATACATCCATCAAATGTAACTCAGATTCATCTTCCCAGTCATGTTCTTTTAGTCACTAGTTTGCACAATCCTTGCCCTTTAACCATGGAGGTAGTCTTGAATTCGAGGTCATACTCCTATAGAGCTATTACCCACTTTCCTCTTCTTTCTCCTAAATCCTTTTGTATGAAAAGGGACCTCACAGCTGGGTGTGGAACTATTACCTTTGTGTGGTTCTTAATTGTTTTACCACTTTGAACATTGCGTAAACTTGTTTATCCACAGCTGGGTAATTCAATTCGGCCCCTTGCAAACCAGTGCTCATAAATGATATGGGGAACTCATCTCCCCCATCTTCCTTCTGGGTAAGCACCGCTTCTAATGAATCGTCAGATGCAAAAGTGTATAAAATAAAATATTTCTCAAAATATAGACTTTTAAGGGAGGGTGCATATGCAACAACTGTCTTTATTTTACTAAATGCATTCTTCTCTACATCAGTCCACTTGAATTGTACACTTTTCTTAACCATTTTCTGCAAGGGTTTAACAATTTGAGTGAAATCTGGCACAAACCTTTGCACAAAATTTATTGTCCCCATAAATGATTGCATGCCCTTTTTATTATGGGGTAAGGGAATCTGTTCGATAGCTTTGATCCTCTCTGGGTCTATGGAGATCCCCTTCTTAGAAACCACGTGACCCAACAACTTACCTTCGGTAACGGCAAACATGCATTTCTTGGGGTTTAACAAGATACCATATTTTCTGCAGCGTTCAAAAATATGTTTTAGATGAAATGCGTGTTCCTCCCTTTTCTTTGAGAATATTGTAATGCCATTGAGGTATGCTACAGCACTGCAGCCAATCAGACCATGGAAAGCTATGTCCATAGCCCTCTAGAAAGTAGCTCCAATGTTTATGAGTCCAAAGGGCATCCTTCTGCAAGCAAAAGTTCCCCATCTGGTTCTGATTGTAGTTTTAAGTCTGTCTTCTTCAGCTACTAACACTTGATTGTAGCCTGAGAATCCATCTAATAAAGAAAATAATTCAGAACCTGAAACCATTTGCAATATCTGTTCCATGGGTGGGACAGGATAATTGTCTTTATCCGAAGTGTGATTTAAGTTTCTGAAATCCACACATAGTCTAATTTCTCTAGATTTCTTCCTTACTGGTACCAGATTCAAAACCCATTCCATGTGTCTGACTTTGAAAATAATTTTAGCATCCAACAGCTTCTTTACCTCATTTTGAATCAGAGGCTCCAATTTAGGATGCATTTTCCTTATAGGCTGTTGATAAGGTTTGATTCCAGATCTGATGGGGATAACATGCTGAATAATATTGGTGTCATATGTCTTCAAATATTCATACGTCCAAGCGAAAAAATCTTTGTATTGTCTGAATAGGCTGATGAACTTATTTCTTTCACCTGGAGAGCAACATTTTCCCAAATTCACATATTTGGGCTCGATTTCAATCCCTAAATTAATTAGCTCAAACTGCAGAGACGAACTATGAGTCTTTACATTCACTGGCCTTCTGAATTTCTCATTTAGATCAAACATTCACTCTAAAGTCTTGACTCCTTTAGGAATAAAATTATCAAATTTTAGCTCCGCTTGATGTTCTTCGTCATCAATAATCACCCTTTGAAGGTCTCATCATTTGTCAGGCATTCTATAATTTTCTGATCATCATCAAAAAATTGTAGATTGGTAATCATATATGGAATGGAAGGCGTGAAAACAAATTCAATAGAACACCGGTTATTAGAGGGCACAAGCTTAGCAACTGAGGTGGCCAACAAGTCAGCCGCCACATTCTTAATTCTAGGAATCGACATAATTTTAAATGCATGAAAATATTTAAGTAGATCCCATACTTCATTTCGATAAGCTTTTAAATGAGGATAAATGCAATGTATTTGATTTTGAATTTGTTTTACAATTATTTCAGAATCCCCATACACTTTCAAATTTTCTACCTTTAATTCAATTGTTTTTCTTAGTCCCTGAACTAGTGCTTCATATTCGGCTGTGTTATTGGTGCATTCAAACTCTAACCTACATGAAAGAAAATGTTTATTTTTTTTAGGATCAATCAGGACACAACCGGCTCCTAACCCCTCCAAAGTTTTAGAACCATAAAAGAAAAGCATCCAAAAATTGCTTACCACTACTGTGCGTGGAACAACATCTACATCTATATCTAAGTCTACTATTTTACAATTGATTTCATCAGCTTGCAAAAAACGAAGGAGATTAGGATGAGCATCTGATGTATCGCTAGCTTCTTCTACTTGATAGTTTCCCGGTTCTAGCTCAATAAAGTAATTTCCTAAAACATACTTCACTGGTTCATTTTTTTCTTCGAACTGAGTAACATTGTGTTTCATGTGGGGATCCCTTAAACCTTTAATTTGATTTGGGATTCCTTTATAAGGTAGCCACAGATGTGACCAGTCTGAGGCAAAATATCCACTTAGCTTTGCCAACCAATCTCTACTCAAAACAAGTCCGTAAGATTCAGGTATGTCAGCTACCACAATATCAATGCATTGACATACCTTATCATTTGAAGAGAAGCGAATGGGGACATCCTCCATTTCCCCAATTACCTTCAAATTCGTTCTATCCAACTAAATGACCCTCCAAGTAGATGGTTTAGGTTGTCCGTTTATCATTTTGCAGACTGACAGCAGCATAACGTTGACTGATGCCCCCGAGTCTACTAGATAGTTGTGCACGTTGTGGTTGAAAATTTCAAAAGTGAAGAGAAAAGGTGGAGTATTGCATTTAGGTTTACCTCCCACCCTTGCTTCACCAATTTATTTTTCTTGGGGCTGATTGTCAGTGGGATGTTTCTCCTCTGACATTTCAACTGCTTTCAATAACTTTTCTTTCTGGTGCGGCACATTGCACATCTCAAATAATGAGATGTTTGCCCTTACCTTTTTGATATCCTCCACAATGTCATAATCCATCTTATGTTCTATGAGATTCGTTTTAACATTATTTATATTTTCTTCAATGGGATTAGCAAGCATGTTGATCTATCTAGGACTTTGACTGGTGATGGTAAATTCCAGAATTTTATTAGCTACGGTGTTTTTTTGAAATTTCTTAACATTCTTTTGAAGTCTCTTAATCTTTGGGAGCATAAGACTGTTTTCCTTAATCAACCCCTGGATTCTTGTCGTTACATTTGTTTCTAGGATATCTTCATGTCTCAGATCCTTTTCCTCCTCGGCATCAAACAATGACACACAGTCCCATAAAACCATGGCCTCATCCTCTTGTTTTTCTGTTGATTTACTGTTGTCTTTCCCTTCTTCATCATTGTCCTCGGTTAATTTGGAATCCAACAACTGATTCATTACCAACGTCATTGAATTTATCCATTGGGGACAATTTTTTCAGAGTGAGGTTGTTGGTGAAAATTGCAAAAGTTATCCATCCCCACCTCCATTAAGTTCATAGATGCAGGGCTATGCGGAGTGGGTTGGGATTGACTGTTATCTTCCCTTTTCTTGTAATAAGGCTCACAAAACTTTTGGTCTTCCTTTTCCTTTTCCATTTCTATGATTTTGTTAGAGAGCTTCTCCATCATGTTTTCCATTCCTTTGAATTCTAGTGATTGCTCGTCTTTAGGCTTAGCAAATAAAAAATCTTTCCACCCAACAATTTTTTCTCCCGACTGCTCAGTATATTCTTCGATTCTTTCCTTTTCAGCCTTCACTCTTTCGGCTTCTTCATAAGTCTCTGCTAGGGTAGGTTTGGTTTTCATTTTGGAAAACATGGCCAACTCGGGTCCTAGAGCTGAAGTATAATACTCAATCAGAACTTTATCCAAGGGTTTGTCAACTTCAGAAAAATTCTTAAGAAAAAGCTGCAAATATTTGGGTAAAACTATGCACCTTCTCTTTTCTTTCTTTCTTTAAGGCGCATAGCACTTTCATGAGAGCTGCATTAGTTTTTTGGGTTGCATATTTGCTTCTAAAAATCCTTTCAAAGGTGTCCCAGTCCGGGATAGAATTTGCTGGTAAACCAAGATACCATGATGTTGCTGCTCCTTTAAGGGTATGCGGAAAGAGTCTACAAACTACATCCTCATGTTCTCCATCCCTCAATCCTTCTATTGCAAAATAGAAACTTTGTAAATGGTCATCTACTAACATATTCTCATTGGGATCAAACTTGGGCAGCATCTTTTCAAAAGCTTGAGGTAAGTCATGCAACAGAGGTGTTAAGTTCAAGGGTGATCTGGCTTTCCAAGCTGATGGTGGATTTGGTGGGTTAAGTGGCTGATTTTCATTTACACCTGCCATGAGTGTGGGTGGAGAGTGAGGAGGTGAAGGAATAGGAGTATGCATAGGAGAACAGTAAGGTGTGTTTGGGCCTGCTTGATTGAAAGGATAAACAACATCCTGTAACACTCCTTCTACTAACTCTTCCAAATCTCTGACCAACACTGACTCTTCCACGATGGGACGATCTTTCTTCTTGAATTCTCTTTGGGGTAAATTAGGGATAGTGGGTAATCCTCCAATACTCTTTACATAAGCCCATGTGTGTCTTCTTAGATCATTAACTACTTGGTTTTCTACAGAAAACAAATGTTCTCTATTTTCTTCAGTATTTGGGTCAGGAAATAAGCTGCTTTCAAAACTATCACTGGTGGAGTAATTTCGAGGTAATGGATTTCCCTGGCCATCCATGCACTAGTGGCCCTCCTTCTAGAGACAAAAACTATTGAGGCCTAGAAATTCACAGGGAACAACAGCAAGGGATTCTCCCAAGTAAACATTACCAACTAGCCTGTGACTGTTTGGTATAGGGAATCCATCCGATTTGCGGTCCGGCTACTGTAGGTCAAGTAACAAAAACAAAGGGTTTTACTGGTTGCGGCCTGGTCCAACATATATAATTTTTTATTTTGACTTTAAGTATGATATGCAAGTTCCTATCTAAGATGCAGATTGATAAAGAATACGAGGAGTGGTCACAATGTGATGCGCAGGTTCTTACCTCTCGTCTTAGACTCTCTCACATCTAAATCACACACAACTGAAAACAAGATAACTAATTTGTCCCTAGGGAGAGAGATTATCAATTAATGAGTGATGTATTACTATTCATATGTTAAGATAAATCACAGATAGTTGTTCTTAGAATCAAAACATATAAACATGACTAAATATATACACAACAAGATAGCTTGTCATTTGTTAGAACATTCATTACTCATAGTGGAAATTATCACAGAATAAACCAGAGAACATTCATACAAGAACATAGGTTCAGAAAGTTAGAAAAATCTCATAGTTAATGAAGCACAACTGAAAACAAAATATTTCCTCTTCAACATTGTTCATTTCATCACATTTGAACATTCCACACAGCACTTTCTCCAACAGGAAAAACTGTAATTTTATTATTGCAAAACGAAATAGTTTCTCTTACAACAAGTAGTTCACAAGTCTCCACTAGGAAAAAGCCCCATTTCTATCTCACTCTCCCATACTTATACCAAAGGGGAAAGCTTTTGGCTCCCCAACCATTCCCTCTCACCGTTTTGTCACTTTGTGAATGGTCATGATTCATCAAATGTTACATTCTAGATAGAGATTTTATAAAAAAATGGGAAAAGCTAGGTAACTGATGGGATTCCCAAGAATGAGCCTTTTCTCTCTAATGATTACACTTGGCCATTCCTCACTCTCCTTTCAGAACCTCATAATTTTCTTCTTTGAGCAATAATTCTGTCGCCTTATGCTTTAACATGCTTTGTCCTCCAACTGCACCTTCTTCACCACAATAATATTCAACGGGATCTGAGAAACTGCCATGTCTATCTGTAATCAAATGAGAATTCATCATTTAATCTGTCTATATTTAATAAACATAAACCATGATATTAAAAATGGGTACTAAAGAAGAAAAAACCGGAGTTAGGTTCTTACGTGCGAATTTCAACCTAAACAAGGCACACAAGTCTCTTACGGAACAAAAACGATCTCATAAAAATCAGCGGGAATGTCTAAGAAAAGGGCACATAAAACCTCCATCGATGAATCAGAACACTTGACGTCGGTTCAATAGCGGGTTACGCAGCCGCAATGGTGGGTAACCTACATTCTAGGGTTTCCGACACATAGACTAAAAGTGGTGCGATAAAACATTGGGGGTCGGATCCTCTGCAGGCATCGGATAGCTAGTGAGCTACATAGCCGCAATGGTGGAAGCTCAAAGGTCAAGAAAACACGTAGACCAATCAACATCGGAAAAGCAAAGAAAAAGACATCGGTGAATTGTCTGACAAGCAGTTAGCCTACTCTGGAGCCACAACGACGGAACTCAATTAGCATGTGGTCTCTGATCAAAATCATAGCTCTTTCCAAAAAAACCCAAAAGGCACGGTCTACTTTCCAATAATAAAATGCGGGATGACCTCCAAAAAATGGAAAATGACAATCCCACCTTAAAACTCAATGATAAACATTGTAAAACCGCTAAGCCTTACAGTCCAAAACATGCACAGACCCAGACGAAAACTCAAATAGCAAGAAACCGGCCTCAAATAATCCAACATGTAGTAGAGTGGGGCAAACAAAATAAAAAAGGAGGGTCCAAAATTTTCAGAAATTTGGGAAAGTTGCAGCTGCAACAACACCTAAGCGTATGTATGATGCACTTTCCAGAATGTATGAGGGAAGGAACATCAACATGAAGATGAATATGAGAGATTAACTAAAGGGCACTAAGATGAGAAAAGGAGAATCAATTCAAGATTACTTCACAAGGGTCTCCCATTTCAAACAAAAACTAACTGCTATTGGAGACACCCTTCATAAGGATGAACTAGTTATGACTGCTCTCAATAGTCTAACTAGACCTTGGGACTCATTCATACAGACTCTATGTGCCTAAAAATAAAGTATGAAGTTTGACATAGTACATGAAGATTGCATACAATAAGAAGCTAGAGTAACCAACAAAGAAGCTCTACTCGGAGAAGATGATCATGCTCTAGCCACCCATACTAAAGGAAAAAAAATCAAACTTCAAGAAGAGTAATCATAAGCCTTCAAAGAAGAATTTTAAGAAGAAGAAGAAGGATTACTCAAAGTATAAGTGCTACAACTATAATAAGATAGGACACCTTTCCAGAGAGTGTCGATCGTGAAATAAGAACAACAAAAACAAGATACATCATGCTCATCTGGTTGAAGATTTGAATTATGAATAAGAAATACCTCAAAAGAGACTAACTAGAGGTGAAGATGTAGAAGAATATGTGTTATTCGTTGCACTTTATGGGTCTGTAACACCTAGAGAATATACATGGATTATTGATAGTGTTGCCTCAAAGCACATGACATGGAAGAAGAAAACTCTGCCAAGACTTGAAGAAAATAACTCTCCTCAGAAAGTATCATTGGGAGATGACTATTAATATCCCATCAAAGGTATTGGTGAATCAAGCTACAATATTGACTCTGGGACTTCCATGAAGATGCAAGAAGTAATATATGTACTAGGTTTGAAACAGAACTTACTTTCCATCTCTTCTATAGATAAGAAATGATATAGAGTTTCTTTAATAGATGGACAAATACTTATGTGGTCCAAATTAAATACACTTGAAAAGGTTGTAGTCATTGGAGAAGACAAAGGAGGACTATACAAGCTCAAAGGATATCTAGAGACAACCCTTTTCCAGGAGACTACCAACTAAAGTGAACTGTGGTATAGGAGACTTTCTCACATCAACTACAAAGCATTTCCATATGTGAGCAATGTGGTAACAGGGTTACCATATCAGAAGATTGATCACAAGGGAACTTGCAAAGGATGTGCAAGAGGAAAGAACATCTACAATAACTTTCTAAAAAGTGAAAAAAAGATTAAAGATATGTTGGAACTAATTCATTCTAATGTATGTGGTCCTATTCCCTCCATATCATTAAGTGGATATGAGTATTATGTCACATTTATTGATGAATATTCAAGAAAGACTTGGATATACTTCTTTAAGAATAAGAGTGAAGTGTTCAAGAAATTCAAGAAATTCAAAGACTTGATAGAGAACCACTTAGAAAAGAGAATGAGGACACTGAGATCATATAATGGTGGAGAATACACTTCAAAATAATTTGAAGCATTCTATAAGGAGGCATGAATCGAGAGGGAACTAACCACTCCCTATAATCCCCAACATAATGGTGTTGTATAAAGAAAGAATAAAAATATTATGGATGCAATGAAAACTATGATTCATGACCAAGACCTCCCTATGCACATTTGGGATGAAGCAACAAGAACAACCATATTGTTGTAGTCATTTACCCAACATACACACTTATTTGCTCAATTTTGGCCTATTTACCCACTATGCTAAGTTTAATTGACTTAATTGACATAAGATGGGCATAGCATGACATTATCATGAGAATACCCATGCATTCATTCTTTCAAGGAGGCCAACTAATCCTTTTCCTTCAATCGGGGAGGCTAACTAGGCTTCCTCCTTCAATCAGGGAGAAATTCTAGAGTGAACTAAGTGTCATAAGTGCACCTAATAGCTAACTGATTGTTGTTTCACCTAACAATGAGTTAAGCTAACTTGTAAAGGCACCTCCATCATGTAATTGTCTATTTTGGGATTATTGGGATGAACTGGAGTGAATGAATGCACCCCCAACCACTTTTGATGACTAGTACCACTTCAATTATCTTCGTCGGAGCTAATTGGAGTTAGTGATGCACTACCACCTACTATTTGGCATACAATGACATGTTTCTAATTTACATTCAGTTAGACTCGATCATTTATTGCACTCTGATTCAATTAGGATTTAGTGTGAGAGTTAGTTATGGCTCAATTGGTGGTTAACTAAGAGTGTCTAGAGTTGCTGAAATTCTGTTAAGCTACACCCATCCATGCAATTCGAATGAAATCCTAGAGTATTCAAGTTGGCTTGGAATTCATGCATTCTGCATGACATTGTATTGTATTATTCTTTCTTTCATTGATTATACAAAGCTGCAACCTCCTATTGCAGTACAGTTACATAATTCCATGTGTAATTTGTCATTGAATCACTTGAAAGTTTATACTTTGTCCCAATATTGCTATGAAAGAATTAATATGGTATCAGAGCCATGGTGGGACGAAGCTATTTTCTTCAAGAACATGATTTTTGACAGATCTTGCATGCAAAATTGAGCAAAATCTCAAATTCTAGCATTGCACTAGAAGAAGAAGGTTTACCACTTAATACCCCAAGTTAAGGAATTTTTTATCAAGCTTTCTTGATCAATTATGTTGGGTGTAATGGAAAACTAAAATGTACAAGCTGTTCAACCTTATGCTGACTTTTTTGTGTTGGTTGTAGGATATTTTATAGGTTCATTTCATTCTCTCCAGTAGTAGTATCGCTTCTTCCATAGAACTCCTAACTCCTTTCAATTATCACCAATGGAATGGAGATATGAAGATCCATCTATGTGCTAAAGGATTATATACAGTCACTATGGACACAGAGGAAGAGCCTAACCCTGTTATGGACAAGGCTAGATTCTTTAACAATATGGATGAAGCTTTTGGGTTTATGTGTCTCTCCATCTCTAAGGATCTTCTATTCAACCTCTCAAGATTGAAGACTCCAAAATAAATTTGGGACCAACATTCCTCCCTGTATGACAAAAATGATGATTTGATGATTTATTAGCTCAAGAATGAGTTGATTTCCCTTCAAACTAGAAATTTCTAGATTCTCAATGACTTCTTCACAAAATTCAAGTATCTAGTCCTACATTTAAAGCAATGTGAGGTGAATCAGGAGGATGATCATCTCATCCTCACCATTCTCTCAAAACTTTGTGTTCACTACATTATATTTGTTTCCATTTTCCATTTCGGGAAGCTCACAACCCCTGGATAGAAGATGCATTCTCTCAATGCCTTCATTGAGTCCCTAAAAAATGAGCATGACAAGCTTGTTCAGATGGGGATCATTCGATCCTCAAAATATCAAGGCCTATTTGTGTTGGAGCAGGGCCCTGCAGTTATAGGAAAAGCTGTTATATCGAAACAATAAATTCAAAGGGAAATAGTACCTGAAGCGGCCGAGAAGAGAGCTCAACCACTGCATTTAAGGTAGTGGCAACGATAGGAGGGATCAGCTACCCTCATGAATGGAGAAGGAGAAAAAGCTGAGGTATTAAAGAGAAAGGATAGAAGAGGAGTGACCGAGGAAGCGGTGCCCATACCCATGATCAGCGCCGGACATCATGGAAGACTGCAGAAAGCTGCAGTGTGACCAGTAAGCGGTAGTTCAAAGTATAGATAGGACGACTGTCACAGTTAGGGTTTTGGGTTACTGTTGGGATAGGCCCATAGTGTTGTATCATGGTGAGACCTTCAGGACACCTATTTAAGCATGTATTTTGTATTATGAAGGGTTATATAGTGAGCTAGATAGAGAGACAGACAGATAGTTAGAGAGCTATCTAGTCGGTTAGATAGTTGGTTGATAAGGTTGTAACTGTGTCATCAGTATAGTAAGACATTGAGGAAGAGTCGAGCTCTGGTTCTGAGTTCAGTCTGTAGTTATCTTACTGTAACCAACAGCCAAATCCTTGAGCATGAATGTAACAATCCACAGGGATTGAGAGAGGGAGAGAGAGAAAGAGTATATTGTAAGAAGAAAGCAATATTAGAGAAGAGATCTAAGAGAGAAGGGCTCCCGACTGAGTGTGTGGAGTTTCCTAGAAGATCTCAAGATGCATAATAGGTTGCAACAGAACTGTGTTACTCTCTCAATTTATAATATAAACACAGTTCCCGTGGATGTAGCTTCCTCCCTAGAAGTGAACCACGTAAAATCTGTGTGTTCTGCGACTGTTTCATGATATTGTGCTATACTTATTTCCTATCTGTTATTCATTACATGAACGTTTCTTATCAGTTAATGAATGTATGTATGCTATCCTTCAGTTGTAGTAACATAGAAGGTTAAATGTGAGTTGAATGTGTTAAGTATTCTGTATATGAGTTTATCAGTGCTTGATTCACGACAGCTAACAGTTACAATGTTAAGTGATTTCTGTATATTTAGTTCAGCAAGTTGAGCGTGATTAATGTTAAGTGTGTTAGATTGTAGAGGATAAGTAAAGTGGTTTAACACCTTGATGAAGGTTAACTGAGCTATTATACCCAGAGAGGAATCCTCTGGGCCTTAAGAGTTGTTAAGTATATTGAGTCTCACTGTAGGAAGTGTCGCAGTGTAGAAAGACGATATCACACCATTGGAGGAGCTGCGGTGTGAGATATCATAGGTTAAGAGCCGAGCAAAAGAGTAACTTTGCGCATCACCCTAGAAGCTACGATGTGATAAGAGTTAGTTCCATAGCAGAGTCATCTAGGAAGAGAAACAACCCATGCTGAGAGATTCCACTGGTTAAGTAGAGTCAAGAGAACCAAGGATGCTACAGAACCTGGCTGAGGAAACGTGATTCTTCAGCCAACCCATCTAAGATCACTTCGGGTGAGACTTCAGACTGTTTTTTGGTTTGTCACCGAAAGGGCCAGTGAGCTAGGGGTTTTGTTGGTACAATAAAGTAAACCTAAGTCTGGACATAAAGGAAATCTAACCAACAAATGGTTTCGTCGCTGGTTTTGAACAAATTGAAGAGCTGATGTTCTGTTGGCATCCTACTAAAGAAGAACTTAACTAGTGGGTTGAGTCTAAGGAAAGAGAATTTGCTGCGCAAGAAAATAAGAGTCCTAGGCTTAGTACAGAGGACTAGTTACAAAAACATATCTTCACAGACTTGCATGAGATATTTTTTGCGACCTATGCAAATGAGTTGTACAATTGGTTGTCAAAGTTGACTGATAAGCATGTATTAAAAAAGAAATAGAATATTTTCTAGACACCGGAGTTGATTCACACTATGAAGAGCATAGATAATCCCATTTCACGGGCAGTAGAATTCTGGCTTGCGAGTTTGCTAGAAGGTTTCATTACAGAGTTTGCAGTTGATCAAAGAAAGAGTTTCAGCAAAGCAGAGAGGTATTTCTTCAAAGGATATCGTGGTAAGTACTTGAACTCTTTAAATTTGTTCCTTAAGATGTTATTGTATGAAAAAGGAGTACTGGATATATTCTCAGATGAATAAGTTAAGTAAGTGTAATGTCACAAGAGTTTGAGAGTGATTCTGAAGAAATTGGATGTACACGTAGCGGTAAAAGATATAAAGTAGATTTCAGATCTTCCTTCTTTGAATACAGTTCAGACAGTACTAGAGAACAGAGTCAAAGTAATAGAGAAAGAACAAAAGGGGGTATCCCTTACCACCCTTATACCCCACAGAAACAAATTGGGACTCAGAATAATCCCACATGAACTCCATCTAGTAGTTCACACACAATACATACTACCTCTATACCATCTACATTTACACCGCCAAGTGGTAGTAATACAGCAAACTAGAATCCACCTCATAGAAATAGAATGGGGGATGACATGAAATTACCTACCTTCAGGGGTACAGGGGCAGAAGACCCAGAACAACATTGGTTCCTATGTGAAGCTATATGGACCATTAAACAGATCCAAGATGACAATACTAAGCTTGTCCAGTTGTCTACTACACTTAAAGAACGAGCTTTAACATGGTATATGAAGTATACATCAGCGTATATTAGAACACTCGTAGAGGTCAGGACCGCAATGATTAAGGAATTTAAGAAACCCAAGTCTGAGTCACAATGTATCACAGAACGTAAAGACATCAAATAGTTACCCACAGAATCAGTATGGGACTTCGATCAGAAATGTAAAGCTCTTATAGACCAAGTTAGTTTTTAGTTTGCGCCGGAGCAGCAAAAGGAATGGTTCATTGTAGCACTGCTCCCTCATATCAGAATTCCACTAATGCAACATAAAATCCATACACAGGATGAAGCATTGGATATGGCAATGAAACTAGAGGCTTCACCTCTAGCTGAGACTAGTATAGGTATGACAAATTTACAGAATCAATTAGCCAATCTCACTTTACAGCTACATGAGATTAAGAAAGGAAAAGAGGTTGAACAAGAACTATGGTGTACAAAGTGTAAAGGACATGGCCATACTAAAGATAACTATCCAGTATTTGTTGAGTATATAGCAAGTGGGGCTCCTAACCCCTTAGTACAAAATCAAGGGCCTTGGTGTGAAATCTGTAGAAGAAGAGGACATAGACCACAGGAATTCCCTTTACTTCAGAAGTATGTACAAACTCCTAAGAATTTATACTGTAACTTCTTTAAGTCAGTAGGACATGATGAAAATAATTGCAGAGCTTATGATCTGATGATAGAGAGAAAACATGACTTCTATAGATTCAAGTTAGAGACATCAGGACCAACAGCAGGACCACAACATGAACCGGCTCATGATGGCCGTGGTGGAGGATTCAGAGGATGAGGCCGTGGTGGATGCTTTGGTTGCGGCCGTGGACTGATTGTTTGTTACAACTGTGGAGCCGTAGGACATTATGCTAGGGATTGTCAGAACCCTACTACAACATGTAAGTATTGCAAGTCCTACGATCATACTATAGAAGAATGTCCTATCTTGATAGCCAAGATTAAGGATCCTAAGCCAGCAGTAAACCAGAATATTCAGTTTATTGCTGCTGAGCAGAAAGAACCACAACCAAGAGTCAATATTATGAGTCGCAGTGGTGCTTCTACTAGTAAGACATCGCAAGATGCCGAAAATAATACAAGTCCGAAGTGGGTGCGTAAAGCAACTGATAAATCTACACCACTTGACCTGCAGAAGAACAAAGAAACATTTCAGCAAGCTAAAACTTTCTTTACTGACCCTGGACCAGCAGGATCATAGATATTTCCTCGTAGGGATGTATCGTAGGAAAAACCTTATGGCGTTAGTCCTGTTCAAACATCGCAGGCTACCACATTGGGAAGATGCGAAGAGGATGAGTTGATAGGAAGTGTACAATCCTTCCTGCGGAGCTGCTTGAAACTTGTAAGAAATGAGAAAGCCATAGGAGATATTCAATGCATCATAGATCAGTATTAGAAGACTTCTTCCGTGAGCAGTACGTATCATGATGTTCATAATATTATGGGCCATACAAGAACAGGAAGAGAAATGAGACTCATAGCACAAATTGGAGAGTTTGAAATGGATGAGGTAATCCTAGATTTAGGATCAGAGGTAAATGTTCTTACTAAATAGACATGGGAATAGATGGGTAGCCCTAAGTTAGCTAGATCACCTATCCATCTGCGACTAGCCAATCAACAGAGGGTATTGCCACTAGGTCGATTACCGCAAGTACCAGTTGATATTGATGGAGTTCATAACTTTGCAGATTTTGAATTCATAGAAATTATTGGTGATAGTAGACTGTATACAACTTTATTAGGCATTGATTGGGAAATTGATAACATTGCTGTTATCAATTTGAAGAAAAGACAAATGACCTTTGAGGATAAACAGATTCGAGTCATCGCACCATTGGATCCTTTTTCAGGGTCCTCGATACATTGAACCTATCAGAGTAGAGGAAGAGGTGCATAATATGGAGAGCTTCTATCAGATGACTACTAACCAGAGTGATTATATCAATGCCACCGCAGAAGGAAATATTAGTTGCCGACGCGACAGCTCATGCGCATCGGATTCGGATGTTGGTTTAGAAAATTGGCAGAATAGACTCTCGTACATGTGCATTTATGAGTAAGTCACTGTGATGGATTGGAATAGAGGTTAAGGATATTCCGTCATTTGATGGATTAGTAGATGTCAATGAATTTTTACAGTAGTTTGAGCAGGAAATCCCTCATGAGCAGAGGATGGTAGCTATTGACCTTGCAATAAGAGCCACACCTGCAAGATGGTGGCATGCACATAAAGAAAATATCGCATCATGGGATGATTTTAAGAGATTGATGGCGATCAAATTCTCTAATGACAAGGAGCATTTCCAGTAGAAATATATAGGAGAAAGTGACCCCAGGTCACATATTAAGATTTGTGAACAGAACTGGTCAGACATTTCAGAGGATGAATGGGTTCACTTATTCATTCACACTTTAGACACAGTCCCAAGGAATTGGTACACTGAGACAGAGTTGCGCAGAGGAATGATTTCATGGCCAGTTATGATAGACAACTTTCTACTCACTTTCACTTTTGAATCTGAGTACCCAAGCATTGATCAGGCCGTAGAGATTATAAAGACTAAGATATTTGATGACTGTAACCTACCAGTGTATACTCAGCCTAATTGGGTTATCCAGTTAGAACATGCGCTAGAGTGTTACAACTTAGCAGAAGAGCCAGGTGATGAGGATGAGAATCCTCGCAGTATCAACATTCCAGATTTAGAAGGGACTCACGAAGTTGAGGGACCAAAGCTAGACATTCCAGCTGTCACAGAGCCTATTAAGATTAAAAATATCAATATTGGCACAGAAACAGAACCAAATTTTGCTTCTATTGGAGACTATTGGGATGATGAAATGGTAGGACACATCGCAGATTTGTTACATGACTATCAGGACTTATTTCCCACTAAGTTTATAGAAATGAAGGGAATAGTAGGAGATTTGGGAGTCATGAGGATACCTTTGAAAGAGGATGCTAGGCCAGTTAAGCAATGTGCATACAGATTAAATCCTCATTATAAAGAAAAAGTTAAGGATGAGATTGATAAGATGCTAGAAGCAGGCATCATTGAGCCAGTAGAAGAGAGAAAATGGGTTAGTCCCATGGTTGTGTAGGAAAATAAAACTAAAGGAGAAATTAGGATTTGTGTCTATTTGCGCAAACTCAATGACACATCGCTTCATGACCCGTTTTCGACGCCTTTTACTGATGAAGTTTTAGACAATGTAGGAGGACAGGATATCTACTCATTCACTGATGGCTTCTCAGGCTATCACTAGATAAGAATCCATCCAGAAGATTGACATAAGACCACCTTTGCGACAGAACGGGGCTCATTCCAGTATACGGTAATGCCCTTTGTACTTAAAAATGCACCAACTATCTTTTCTACAGTAGTAGTTGCTGTCTTTAAGGAATACATCCATAAATTCTTAGAAGTCTATTTTGATGATTGGACTGTATTTGGAGTAATCAAAAAGCATATAGGAGATTTAAGGCTCATGTTAGAGAAATGTAGGCAATACCAGATTTCTCTTAACTTGAAGAAATGGATATTCTGTGCACCATTTGGTATTTTGTTGGGTCATATTGTTTGCAGATAAGGCTTGATGGTAGATCCTACAAATATTGCCATCATTGTAAATCTCCCAGCACCCAACTCAGTCAAGTAATTGAGGACAGTGCTTGGTCATACAGGATATTATAGAAAATTCATCAAAGGCTATGCAAAGATCACAGCACCTATGGAAAAGCTGTTAAAGAAAGAATCGAAATTCCTATGGAATGAGGAATTCCAGCAAAGTTTAGACACTCTTAAAGAGAAGATAGTTACAACACCCATCTTAGTATTTCCATATTGGAACAAGCCATTTCATGTACATGTGGATGCATTTGGCATCACACTGGGGATTGTCTTGACACAGCCAGGAGAAGGGGGTATCGATCACCCTATCGCGTACTTAAGAAGAAATTTATCTACCACAGAAAAGAACTACACCACTACAGAAAGAGAAGGATTAGCTATGGTGTATGCTCTACAGAAGTTTAGGCACTATCTGTTGGGTGCCCCATTCAAGATGTTCACTAGCCATTCTGCTTTAAAGTATTTGGTCAATAAGCCAGTATTAGGAGGAAGGATCTACAGATGGTTACTCCTATTTCAGGTGTATGATTTTGAAATTATTGTAAAACGAGGAAGATTGAATGCCAGACCTGATCATCTATTGCGAATAGACTCAGGAGAAGAACCAAGTAATCTAGAGGATAATTTGCCAAATGCGCAATTGTTTTCTATCCAGATCAGTGATGAGTACTACACAGATATTATTCACTTTCTCACTACAGGGTGGGCACCAGTTGACTTTACTAAGCAGCAAAAGAAACAATTAGTTGTTAAAGCAGCAAATTTCACTTTAATCGCAGGACAGTTATATAAGTTAGGTCCATATGAAGTCCTACGCAGATGCGTTATGCTGCATGAGAAAGAGGCCATTATCAGAGAAGCACATTTAGGTACCGCAGGAGGACATTTCACAGGAAAGCTGACTGCTCAGAAAATTCTAGCTGCAGGATTATGGTGGCCTACTTTGCACAAAGACACTAAGGAATTTTGCAGATGCTGCGATATTTGCCAGAGGGTAGGAAAACCTTCTCGGAGAGATGAAATTCCACTGCGACCATAGATTACGCTGCGGGAATTTGACAAATGGGCTATAGATTTCGTGGGTCCTATCAACCCGCCAGGGAAATGAACTGGTGTGAGATACATTATCACATGAATAGAATACCTCACCAGGTGGGCATAGGCCAAAGTAGTAAGGAATTGTGATGCTGCTATAGCTGCACAGTTCATTTTTGAAAACATCATAAGTAGATTTGGATGTCTAGCAATTTTGATGAGTGATCAAGGAACACACTTTCTGAATCACACTATTATGCCTTGACGGAGGAATTTTAGATACAACATCATAAGAGCACTCCCTACCACCCACAAGCTAATGGTATGGTGGAGCCTTTTAACAAGATTCTAGAAAATGCTCTTACTAAGATCTGTAACAGCCAAACAGATGATTGGGACCTCAGGGTTAATGTTGTATTATGGGCTTATCGGACTAAATGCAAGAAACTTACAGGACACACACCTTTCAGCTTGGTGTATGGACAAGAGGCTGTTATGCCTATGGAATATATTCTTCCCATTTTAATAATTGTTCAAATTACTGAGATGGATGATACAGATACGATGAATGAAAGATTAGCGCAGCTGCTTACCTTAGAAGAAGACAGATTCATCGCAGGATTTCATCAAAAAGTGCAGAAGGCGCAAGAAAAATCTTGGCATGACAGGCACACCAAGAGCAATATTTTTCAGATAGGATACCTAGTGCTTCTTTATGACAGCAAGTTTGTTAAGTTTCCAGGGAATTTCAAGACACATTGGTTGGGGCCATATCAGATTCAGCAAGTCACAGATGGAGGTGATGTTCAGCTCAGTAAACTGAATGGGGAGCTTGTTCCTACTTTGATTAATGGCAGTAGGCTTAAGCTTTATAGTGATAGCCACTCCACCTCTAAACCCTAACTCACAGAACTAGATGGTGCATATGTCTAGTGTAGTTGAAAGGAGGCATCGCACCCATAATTAGTCTACACCCTTAAAAAAAAAATAAGGTTCTAAGTAGGAGGAATCGCAGTAGGAAAGTTTATTTTGTGCAAGTCATAGGATGCTTGCGGAGTTTTTGAATGTTGCGGAGTCTCACGCAAAATTTTTGGTCCAGGATGATGCGGTGTTCCATCGCAGTGCGGCAATGTTCCTCGTGCCATGAAGATGAATTTTGAAAAGGGACAGAGGGCTAGTCACTTCGCCCTCTGACAAGAAATTAATCTAGATATGACAGGTATACGTTGCCCTAGATTTGGAAACAGTACAAGGATTGTCCTAGATTTGGTAAATCTTGGTCGAGACCGGTGTCTGTACACAATTTCAATGGAGATTTGATCAGATTTTTAGCACTTAATGAGGATCGAGGTGTTGGGTGTTGTCTTGTCCATGCAATAAATGCCACCAATGGGTCCAGCTTAAGTTACCGTTGCTTCAGAGATTATAGCCTTCATTATAAATGCACAGATCATTCAGACAAAAGGGTTACTTTTGCTATTTCTTAGAGTTATAGAGCAATTTGTAGAAGTTTTCCCTGTGCAGAGATACTCTAGTTACAGAGTGCTAGTTTCCCCATTTTCGTAGCCATTACTAGTCCAGAGTACTGCACCAGACGGTTTATGTCCAAGAAGGAACCTTTAGAAGACATTGTGCGACAATTCCAGTGTGGTGGCCTCGAGTCTGCTATGACGACGCCACCCAGGGTTGTGAAACTAGGTGCACCACAGGTCAGACAGACGCCAAGGATGAAGAGTCAAGCTTAGATAGGAGAAGAGCTCAGCCTAGATCATGAAGAAGAAGTTCATATGGCAACAGTATACATTGTTCTGTGAGTTGAGGATGCACCAGAGGTAACCATTCCCAAGGGTGCTAAGTTTCCTATTCTGCTACCGCCGATTGATTCCCGTGTTCAGAAAGATGGAGAACTGTTAGGATATGTCCCTGTTCTCAAATTTATAGACTATAACCTTGGAGACAGTAAGACATATCCTCAGTTTCGACCAGATCAGTATATTACGGTTCAGAGGAACTCAAGGACCGATGCAGATGAGTTTGTTTCTATGGAGCATGTCCAAATTCTTGAGCAGTTAGGCTTTCTCAATTTGTTGAAAATAACACATTTTGGACGAGGTGCAGAGGTTAATGCCGTGGTGCATGTGCTACTTCTTGTGTACATGTAGGTTATCTCTGGCTGGGTAAAAGAGTTGATTTGAATGTCGATTTGATACACCGCATCACTGGGTTGTCCAAGATCGATAAGGACCCTCAGACACATATATAAGGGAAAAGAAAGGATACTAAGCTACCAGCGCTTCTCGTTAACAAGTACAAACTATAGAGAGGAGGTTGGGATTATGACCTTGTAGCCCTAGTAGATGATACACTTAGATTTACAGCTAGTCTACTTGCAGGTAGACTGTTAACCAAATTACACCCGAAAGAAGTCATAGGATCAGTAATTCACCTTGCCGTGCAGGTCACAAAAGGTGAACAATTTAATTGGTGTTTGTTTTTATTAAATATTTTTCTTCAAGAGTGTTTGACAGTGCAGGATGAGCCAAACCACCCCTTCCATTTCTTGTGGCTGCTTATATTATGTGCATTCGTCGGGTGGAGAGAACCGCCCCATACCCAATTCCTACAGCTACGAGGCGGAGAGTGCAGAGGTGCACGCTATGCAAACTTATGGGAAAGCAACAGTCCAGCCAAGAAAAAGATCAATATGATAGTATTCTATGAATACTATAAGCTGTTGCAGTGAGTCATCCAGGAGACACCGCAGCTCGACACAGAGGTTGTTGACATGTATCACAACCAGCTTGATTTTATTGCGGACATGCATACAATCTATCTGAGGCCGAAAGGGTTTAGAACGGATAACTCGGCTATTGGTTCGTTCAGGATGACAGTGCAGGATGTAGAAGATGTCATCAAATACTTTGATGAAGAGTGGAAGAAGGCATTAGAATATGCCACAGCAGGAACTGTACCAACAGATACCGCACCATTAGATCCATTAGACAAAGGAAAGGATAAGGTGGGTTCCAAGAGAAAAGATGTAGTAGAAGTGCCACCAGCGGCACAAAAGAGGAAAAATATCAAAGCCTCAAAGCCAACTATAGAGACCACACTAAAATAGGATGACTATGATATCATCGCATCAAGATTGAAGGAGGAGATGCGGGATTCATTTCAGACAATGCAGACATCGCAGGACAAGCTGCGGAGCACGATAGATAAGCCGCTTCTGGAATTGAAAGCACTAACTGAGAAGAATTCCATGATGCAGACTCATCCAGTCAAGGAGATAGTAGGAGAAAGATCAACACCATCGATTTCCCACGAGGAATTCGTTGCAAAGGATCGCACCAATACAGTTTTGATACCGCCAGGGAGCATCTGATTCCCTGCTTCGATGATTGATGTATAGATACAGGTTAGAAAACCTATCGAGGTTAATTTGGCACAATTCCCTACTGATCAACTACAGATGATCTAGCAGTAGATAGCTGCAGAGCTCAGGGATAGAGAACTTGTGACTTATAAACAGAACACGCAGTTGAGACAATAGAATGCAGAGCTCACCGCAGGCTTTCAGACAAAGGTGGAGGAGTTAAGAGTATATGAAGAAAGAGAACAGGATCTAAATCAGGTCCTGCAGAACATCGCATTGGATTTACCTGAGTGTAACATAGAGTTTTCCTTGCCTCTACCGCATAAAGTAAGAAAAATTGCAGATAGAGAAAAGGCTCTGGAAGAGACAATGGCCAAAATGGAGGAAGACCACAAGGCACAGATTGCTAAGCTTGAGGCTCAAGCACTAGGAATGCCTGAGGTAGATAAGGAAGCAAGGGCATAGGCATTTAGACTCACTTCAACACAGATGAAGTGTCGCATAGATGATGCAGAGTCATTGCTAGCTGATGCAACGAAGACATGGTCGGAGCTAGAAGAGCTCCCAGATAGACTGGATTTGCAGTAGAGAATCCAGAACATGGAGAATGCAATAGCAACAATAAACAAAGAATTCAATACCTTAGGATCTCTTGCAAAGATGAAGAAGATGATAGAGATGAACCATTTTCAACAAGAAGCGTAGCGGTTGCGAGAAAAAGACATACAATTTAATAATATTCTTCAACCATATCAGGAACAAATCGTAGAGCTGGTCGATGCAGTTGAGCAGAAGGTCAAGGAGTTCACTACAAGCAAAAGTGAAATTGATAGTGTAGAAGACCCCATGATTACTCAAGTTATTCTTGAAGTGGCACAATACTGTGTCGAAGCTATGGACAAAGATGTCACAGGACTCAGGGAGAGATTCGCAAGGACTTTGCAGGAAGCCAAGGAGAAGCTACAGAAAGAGAAACGAGATGCCAGTGGCTCGGGGACGAGCCACAAGTAAGTGTTAGGGGACTATTGGAGCAGGGCCCCACAGCTATAGGAAAAGCTGCTATATCGGAACAAGAAAGTCAAAGGGAAATAGTACCTGAAGTGGCCGAGAAGAGAGCTCAACCATTGCATTTAAGGAAACGGTGATGATAGGAGGGCTCAACTACCCTTGTGAATGGAGAAGGATCAATGAGCCAAGGTATTAAAGACAAAGGATAGAAGGAGAGCAACCAAGGAAGTGGTTCCCATACCCACGATCAGCGCCGAACATTGTGGCAGACTGCAGAAAGCTGCAGCGTGACCAGTAAGCGGCAGTTCAAAGTACAGATGGGCCGACTGTCACAGTTAGGGTTTTGGGTTACTATTGGGATATGCCCACAGTGTTGTATCATGGTGAGACCTTTGTGCCACATATTTAAGCATGTATTTTTTATTATGAAGGGTTATATAGTGAGCTAAATAGAGAGACAGACAGACAATTAGAGAGCTAGCTAGTCGGTTAGATAGTTGGTTGATAAGGTTGTAACTGTGTCATCAGTATAGTGAGACATTGAGGAAGAGTCGAGCTCTGGTTCTGAGTTCATTCTATAGTTATCTTACTGTAACCAGCAGTCAACTCCTTGAGCATGAATGTAACAATCCACAGGGATTGAGAGAGGGAGAGAGAGAAATAGTATATTGTAAGAAGAAAGCAATATTAGAGAAGAGATCTAAGAGAGAAGGGCTCCCAACTGAGTGCGTGGAGTTTACCAAAATATCTCAAGCTGCATAATAGGTTGCAGTGGAACTGTGTTACTCTCTCAAGTTATAATATAAACACAATTCGCATGGATGTAGCTTCCTCCCTGGAAGTGAACTATGTAAAATCTGTGTGTTGTATGACTATTTCATGTGATTGTGCTATACTTATTTGCTATCTGTTATTCATTACATGAACGTTGCGTANAGTAACATAGAAGGTTAAATGTGAGTTGAATGTGTTAAGTATTCTGTATATGAGTTTATCAGTGCTTGATTCACGACAGCTAACAGTTACAGTGTTAAGTGATTTTTGTATATTTAGTTCAGCAAGTTGAGCATGATTAATGTTAAGTTTGTTAGACTGTAGAGTCTAAGTAAAGTGGTTGAACACCTTGATGAAGGTTTAACTGAGCTATTATACCTAGATACGAAGCCTATAGACCTTTAGAGTTGTTAAGTATATTGAGTCTCACTGTAGGAAGTATCACAGTGTAGAAAGACGATATCGCACCGTCGGAGGAGCTACGGTGTGAGATATCACAGGTTAAGAGCTGAGCGAAAGAGTAAGTTTGTGCATCATCCTAGAAGCTGCGATGCGATAAGAGTCAGTTCCATAGCAGAGTCAGCTGGGAAGAGAAATATCCCATGCTAAGAGATTCCACTGGTTAAGTAGAGTCAAGAGAACCCAGGATGCTATAGAACCTGGCTGAGGAAACGTGATTCTTCAGCCAACCCATCTAAGATCACTTTGGGTGAGACTTCAGACCGTTCTGCAGTCTATCACCGAAAGGGCCAGTGAGCTAGGGGTTTTTTTGGTATAATAAAGTAAACCCGGGTCTACACATAAAGGAAATCTAAGCAACAATTTGCTTCAGGGACTAAGGATCCAAAGAGGAAAGGTAAGAAGAATCAAAAGAGTAAATTTGAAGCTCCAAATCCTAAAGAAAATATCTAGCAGTAATAAGAGTATTCAGGCTCGAAGAAACACAAGAACAAAGGAAACCATGGGAAAGACAAATTCAAGTGTTCATATTGTGGGAAGGGCTCCCACCCTGAACATGCCTGCATGAAGAAGAAGCTTTATGAGGTGACTTCTCTCCTCAAGAGAAATAATATCAATCTTTTGGAGTGTGTTCGGAAGAGAGAACACCAATATCAGGATACCTAGCAAGAAAGAGGACATGCTCTCATGGAAAGCACCTCATAGCCCAATGATCTGCTCATAGACTTTGGAGCTTTGAATCACATGATGGAAAGAAGAGATTCCTTCTCTTTCCTAGACATAGACAAGATAATTCCCATCCATATGGGATATTATTCTACCATTATTTCAAAGGGACAAGGTACATTAAATCTTGATCATGGCAATTTTTTTAACGTTTGGTATGTATCCTCCTTGGCCTCCAACCTCCTGAGTGTATATCAAATGACTCATACTGGAGTTCCCAAGAGAGTAACCTTCAGCTCCAATTATTTATAAATCATTCATATTGCATCCGGTAAACCTTTTATAAAAGTCCTTGCAAACCATCATAGAAAAGCCCACGAGTTTTCCCATTTTCTGGCGGATGCAAAGCCCACCACAATTCCGACTCATGGAAATGAGGTCAGTAGAATTTGGCATGAGAGATTTTGTGATTTCAATTTCAAGTAATTTTAGTGAATTCAGAAAAATTCCATGGTTGAAGGCCTCCCATTCATCAAATCTACCACTGGAGTTTGTGAAGGTTGTATTGTTGGCAAACACCTTGAGCACAAGTTTGATCAAAGGAAGGAAAGCCATGCATCAAGTACATTGGGTCTAATTCATTCTGATATCAGCGGATAGATTCCCACCATATCCATGAATGTATCTAGGTATGTACTTACCTTCATAGATGATTTTTCTAGATACACTTGGGTTTTCTTCATCAACAAAAATTATAAATTTTTGGAGAAATTTGTTGAGTTGAAAGCATTAGTTGAGAATGCCACTGGGAGAAAGATTAAATATTTGAGATATAATAATGGAGTGGATTATATCAGTAAGGAATTGCTTCAAATGTTTTCATAAACTGGAATCAAGTTCCAACATTCCATTCCCTACACCCCTCAACAAAATGGTGTAGCGTAAAGGAAAAACCACTCTCTAAAAAAGATGACCACATGCATGCTGGAAGAAAAAGGATTTGATGCAAATTTATGGGTTGATGACATGAATTTTTATGAATATATTCAGAACAGAGTACCTCACTCCTCCATGAAAGGAAAGACATTTTTCAAATCCTATTTTGGATACAAGCCGTATGTGTCAAATTTGAGGGTGTTTGGGTCCACTACATGGGCCCGAATTCCGCATGACAAGAGGAAGGATTTGCAAATGCAAAGTGTTGAATGTTTTTTTATTGGATATCCAAAAAAATATAAAATTTTAAAGCTGTTTAATATCAGAACAAAACAAATTTTCATTGAAAGAAGTGTCCAATTTAAAGAGCCTCTCCAAGAGGTAGAACTAGTCAAGGAGAATTCTGCTGAAACTCCTTCCTGTTCTGCTCATTATTTGAATGATGAAATTGAGAGTGATGGCTCTGATTTTTCTGATATGATTTTTGATATCATTCAAAATAAAATATCAGGTTTATAATCTGATTCTTAAGTGAAAACACATCTCCCAACTTGGTCCAAGAAGACACTCTCCTCCGTTGGGGAAAACATTGGAAATCATGTTGATCCAAGAAGAACACAGTCTACTTTTCAAAGAGCAGGTATTGATATATCTTGTTATGATGCATTACTAAATGAGACCTATTATTTAATAATTAGGTTGGATCCAAATTCCTACTACCATTCTTGGAAATATCCGACATGGCAAGATGCCATGGACGAAGAGTTTAATTCTCTTCGAAAAAATGCTACTTGGGAGCTAGTTTCTCTTCCACATGGGAGGAAATTAGTTCAATGCAAGTGGGTTTTTTGGAAAAAAGGTTTCTACTGATGGAACAAACTAAAAATATAAGGCAAGGTTGGTTGCAAAAGGGTTCTCCCTGGTCCAAGGTGATGACTATCATGCGACCTTTGCACCAATGGAAAAGATGGACTCCATGAGCCTAGTTTTGGCCATTGCAGCATCCAAGAACTAGGAGGTGTGTCATATGAATGTCAACAGTGAATTTATACATGGAGACCTTCATTAATATATTTACATGAAGTAGCCCGAGGGGTGCACATCATATTGTTCTTTGGTTTTCAAATTGCAGAAATCATTATATGGGTTGAAACAGGCCCCAAAATCATGGTATACAAATATTTTTATCATTTAAGAAATATGATATTAGGATATTAACTGGGAGAGTAATATGCACAACAATCAATCACAAGAGACAATAGCATAAGATATTTTCATCGGGGAAACCATATAGGAGAAAACCCTGCAACTTCCTCAGAGATAGAATGAGCACCAATGGAAGCAGTAAAACCCAAAGACAAAATATTATCTCCACAGGTGTTCTCTCTCTCTCTCACTTGAGAGAGCTTCTCCTCTCTCACTCATGCACCTGATTGAGTGAGTGTGTGTGTAGAAATGAGGAGAACCTCACTTCTATTTATACTCTTTCATTCACTTTATGTCCACTCCAACAAGTTGGCCTCACTTAACAGTTACTTACCAGGGTCGAATTCTCTAGGAGAGTCTAATAACCCTAGTGCCCCACAACTGTGGGGATTTTTCCCTCCAATCAACAAGGAGGGTTAACCTTAACCCAATTGTGGGGACTATTTCCCCGACTTACAATGGAGGGTTAACCTTAATGAATTTACATGACTTGTTTACATTATTGATTCTCCCGATAGGTACATCAGTGCATGACATGAATCAATTCCATTACAAATACTTCTCGATAGGAACATCGAGGTACAATACATAATATATACAAGTGAATACATTCTAAATTTACAAATACATCAACACTCCCTCTTAACTAGGAAGGTATTCTCTCGACGCAATTCATCAGCACAAGTCTTCTTCTCTAGATCATCATCAAATATGGATCATCACTAGATCATCATTGGATCAACATCAATTCTGGATTGTCACTGGATCAACATCAAGTCTGGATCATCACTGGATCAACATCAAGTCTGGATCATCACTTGATATAGATCATCACTAGATCATCAAGTCTATATCATCACTTGATCTGGATCATCATTGGATCATCAAGTCTGAATCATCACTTGATCTGGATCATCATCGGATCATCAAGTCTAGATCATCACTTGATTTGGGTCATCAAGTCTGGATCATCACTTGATCGTGATCGTCACTAGATCATTAAGTATGGATCATCACTTGATATGGATCATCATTGGATCATCACTTGATCTGGATCATCACTAGATCATCAAGTCTGGATCATCATTGGATCATCATCATTGCTTTCGTCATATCGAACAAATGGTGCTATCTCTCAATTCTTCTCATCATAGGAAGTTCTACAGAGCCAACCCTTTTTCATGCTTGTTGTAGGCCTAGCCTCCATGTAGGTCTTCACTGTCTTGATCACTTATATCTAACCATGGAATGAACCATGTCAGAAAATCCCTCCCAATAATTATATCTGACCATGGGAGGAACACATCCAAGAACCATGTCAAAATGGCACGCCCAACATTCGCATCTGACCATGGGAGGAACACATCCAAAACCAATGTCAAAAAGGCCCAGGACTCACATCCGATATCATCTTGTCAGAAAGGATCTGCACTTACATCTGACCTCATCTTGTCAGAAAGGATCTGCACTTACATCCGACCTCATCTTGTCAAAAATGATCTACACTTACATCCAACCTCATCTTGTCAGAAAGGCTTTGCACTTACATCTGACCTCATCTTATTAGAAAATATCTGCACTTACATCCGACCTCATCTTGTCAGAAAGGATCTACACTTACATCCGAACTCATCTTCTTAGAAAAGCTCTGTAGTTACATCTGATCATGTGGGAACACATCCCACAATCACATCAGAATGGATCTTCACTTATATCTGATCATGCAAGGAACCAATCCTCTGACCATGTCAGAAGGGATCACGGACTCATCACTTCCCCTTGGAAGGAACCTTGATCTGGAGAAAACCAAGCTTGTTTCTGAAGTACTCGAAATTCACTCCGGCCATTCACATCATGGCTGATTACGTCCAAGGATAACCTGTAAGCTTCGCTAGGACCGATTACATCCAAGGATAACCTACATGATTGATTACGTATGAGAAACCTATGAGCTTCACCAAGATTTATTCTTAGACAACCTGTCTCTCTAGCTCTGCTAGAATTCCCTCTTTCAAGAGATCTCGATCTGGATCACAAACTAGAGCGTCAATGCTCCTCTCTGCATCATACAAAAATGAAAGTCGGATAAATCAAATAAAATAGTATTTTTCAAAAGAAACATACTACGTCCCAAATAGCCAAGCAAGTGGAAACATCGTTTGCCTCGACTATACTCAACACCATGCAGGACTCCATCCTGCCAAACCAAGAGATCACACCTGATCCCATACTGAAGCAGCACCCCGAAGTGCTCTTCCTACCCAGTACAAATCCACATAACACTCTAGGTTAATATTTTGATTCATATCATACTTGAGCCCATACCCAACTACACCCTTCAGGTACTTCACTATATTCTTTCCAACCATCAAGTGAACATGTCTCAATGTATTTACAGTAAAGAAAATATCTAGTCTTGTATTCGTCAGGTACATCAAGGAACAAATCATCCAACAATACATTATGGCATCAACTGAATCTGATGAAGCAACACTTAGTAGCTTTAAGTTCAATGCCATAGGTTTGGTCATGGCCTTGTACTCCATCATCCTGAACCTCTTCAACTTTAATGAGTTCTTGTTTTTTGTCAAGAACAAGTAATCGACATATAACAAGAGCATGACTGGTCTTCCGCCTTCAACCTTGAAGTAAATGTTGTGTTGATGGGCGTAGATGACTATGCACGCAACGAGGGAGACAACCCAGACTAGGATCCTTAAAGCAGGCTCCAAGCTGTTTGGGATGGTTGTTCCCGACAGGTTTAAAGGCTCTGTTAGCCTGAAAGTCTAACTATATAAAAATCTAAGAGATAGATCTAACGCTACTGGTTATTAATCAGGTATGTATCTATGTCTGTACAAATTAATAAATGTCATCAATTACAGTCTTAATCAACTAAGTTAAATCAGTTTATAAAGATAGAAAATTAAATAACGATTAACAAGCTTGATTAATAACTAAGATACATTATATACATCTATACATTAATAAAAATGAAAAGAATAATCTACATATGACATGAGTATAAACATCTGTTTCAAATAGATTTTTTAACAATATAATAAACAGAAAAGAAAAATATATTATCCTAACCTACGTACTATCCTGATCAGGAGCAATGCGAAATTTAAACTGAAATCACATCTGCTAATAGGACTATCAATAACCTTGAAGATCTTCGAAATAAATTTAGAAATCACCAAAATCATACAATAGACATGTAAACCACGTACGTAACGATGTCAGTCATCAATTTACAACATGGCGTTCATTAACAGATCGATAATCAGCATAAGTCAATAGCCAAAACATAATATATTTACACAATTTCATAAAAGAGATTATGACAAACATGCATAATATAGAAAAACAGTAACAAGATGAGGGATAGCATACACATGTGCTAAGTAAAAAAAACTGTAAGCATATATATAAATTATCACCAGTTTAAAGATTGTATCTGCTGACAGGAAACTGTCTCGAGTTACAAAAGATCAAACCGCAGTCTTGTTGTCTCCTTTCCCCAAACTATCAACCCCTTATCCCACATGTAATCTACCCTTAAATACATGTAATCTTCCAGGATAAACAGTTCTAAAAGCTAGAGATAGCAAAATCTTCCCTCTAACCAATTTCTCTTAAAAATGACAAGTAAGACATGTCATTTTTCCATATACGTGAAAACGCCTAGAAATGGTAAAGATTCGATCCATAAAAATCGAAAAACTTCAACGATGAAACAACACCTGGAAGGCATGATAGTCGATTTATTCCGATCATGTGGGGGATGATCTAAAAACAGACAGTCACCAAAATTCGAGCAAGAACAGCAACCATATCGCCTGCAATGCAACACACGAAAATGAAATAATTAACACACATCCAAAAATCGAAATGACAAACACTATATAATAAATAGAAATAAAACAAATCAATACCTGTATAGAGATAACCTGATCTTCAATCCATCAAAACTCCAAAATATGAAACGGATAGCAAATACACCCAAAAACATTACCAATTTACAGGCGTGTTGAAGACTTGGGTGTTCACACCACTCAACTAACTCGGCGACTGACCCTTAAACTGCATAAGTGCAACCCGAGCATTAAGCTCCCGTACCTTTTCTTCGTTCTTATCATTCTCACTCTGTAATTTAAGAACCCTTCTAATCAGCTTGTTCTTATGATTTTTTAGACGCAAGAGATGCTTATCACTTGAGTCTATCTTCTCCTTTAACTTAATATTATCGGCCTCCATCAAATCGCGATTAGCTATCACTTCATTTACCCTTTCTTCCATCCTACGTATTTTGTCTAAGAGACAATTCACAAACAATGGGTGCATCATATCCCCAACTCCACGACAAACAGGCGAGCTTGTCTCTACAGACTTCTCTTTATATGGAAGATCAATAACAGGATCCTCCCGAACGTCTTTATCAAACACAAGAATATCCTTACCAATCACGGGAGGACTCTCATCAACAAGGTTCGAAATGAACTCAGGCTGAACATTATCATCATTAACAGGCAGTGGAAGATCTGCTTCTTCATCATCTATGACAATAGTCTCAACCTGAACATTATCAATCACGAGGTTTTTGATAGTATTACCTTTTTCCATGCTCCTAGTAAATCTACCTACCAACTTGGCTTTCGGCCTGTCTCTTCCCCGATTGCAAATTTTATCAATATTGTTTCGTGGTGTAATTAGTGACAGAGATGAAAATCTCCTCACGCATTTAGAAACCAGAGGAGTATCAGCGCTTCTCACTGGAGTAGGCACAGGATTATTGCAAGGTTCAGGACTCATACGGCCGGTGCTTGACAGGGGTTTACGTAAAGAAGAGACTGAAACTGGACTCAACTCTTTATGCTTGTTGCATTCCTCAGGGTTGTCAAAATGACAATGGAAAAAAGGGGAAAATCCATTGGACTCGACGAACTCATCCCAGGACCGGTTTAACTTCCACAGCTCCTTATCAATTAACATGCGGACTAAGCCATGGTGAAAGAGACTATGACTAACATGCTTAGGACCCTTTTTAATGGCAGCAGACATCTTAAACAGACTTTGCAACAAATAATAAGGTAAGTTCAGTGGGAAACCTATAAATGCAGACATCAGCCTGAGATGATAGACGTACGCTGAAGACAAGCGACCTTCACAAGTCAGGTATATGTGAATTAAATACAGAACAGGGTGCCACTCCTTTTTGAAGTACTTGCGAGCTACTCCAATGCAGAACGATACTTCCTGACAAGGGTTCTTTAGTAGCTTCCGCCACTCGATAATGTCCATCCTCTTATATTTAAACCATCTCTCGCCTGTCAGTGACAGACCAGTGGCAAGCGCTACTGATCGCTCGTTCACTCGAAAATGGAGATCACCCACTTCTACTTGAAAATCAACCAACGACACACCAAAAACCATCGTGATCTCAGGGTTTGAATCCGAGAATTTCCTTATAAATGGCATCCACCCAATAGCCTCGACCTTTGCTGACAGCTCAGGGTTCGAATCCAACAATTTCATTTCGCAAGGCTCGACCCTCACCACCGGCGCCATGACCGGCCGTGTTAAGGTGTGTAACCGCACACAAAACAAATACCAGAGCTCAACACAAGATAGAAAATTAGAGAACGAGCACTACGGGTAAAGACTGAGCAAGAACATGTAATGAAACTTAACCTTGTGATAAGCAAAATAAGCCATGCATAAACGCAGACTATACCCCTGCAAGTTCGGCATAAACAAAGACATTATCACTCAGGGAGGTAATCGATTAATGAGGAATGATGGTCGAAGACTCTAGATAACTCATGTTATCATTATTTATCTGGCATTAATGATATGAAGCCCTTCGTTGTACACGAAATAGGTGTTCCATTGAAAGGCAGCCACGATGGAGGACAAGTACTGGGACTTAAATGTGATGGACAGGGTTCAGTATCAGTGTAATGATACCATATTGACTTCGCAACAGGTGGATCAAAATTGGAGGCGATGGCATAAATTGATCTGACGATAAACCATAATACATATCACCCCTACCGTAGATTCGACTTACCCTTCAAAGGTGGCGGACAATACAACATAGTGCAAACCATCACGTCGAAACTAGACTTTGGAATATAAACCATATAAAAATCGACATAAACAGTTAATATCAACGATGGTTTGTAAACTTACGATATGGCACGTAAGATATTTGTTCTTGGACACTCTAGGCTTTATGAGAGTTATAAAGACCTGACCATTCATAACCATTAATCAACTTACAAATGAAATCCATAATAATGTGACAAACCATACCAAGATTAACGATTCCAATATCGTGACCTTATAAATAGTTATAGTAACAAATCAAACAATAAAATAAATTTATAATGTTTTGGATAAGATGCAAGACTAGGATGACAATAACAGGTATAGGAATCATTAATACTCATCCTTTGATTTTTTTTAAGTATAAATCCACCCAAAATAATAACTTCATAGTAGTGATTTCGTTAATCTAATATAGTTCACAAAGGTTGTTTAAAAATATCGAATTTCGCTGAATCAGTAGCTCACGGAAGACCACCTTTTCAGTAGCTGATAATTCATTAGATTTTTCCCTTTAAAACTTGAACATTTCATCAAAACAAAATGGGATTTTGTTTGATGAAATATGTTTTTTAAAGGCTGTTGAGCAGGGGCACAACAGATGGTGACTTGCTGGGTGGAACAGTTATTTCTGTTCTTTGACCTGAAATCATGCGAGCAAAGAAATTAAATCCTTAATATGAGCCATTGTACAGAGAACACTATTTTAACATCTCAAATAGATTCAAGTATTTCACAGTTCTAAAAATTACCAGAAAATTATAGTTTCAGTCATTCATTTGATAAAAATCAGGTTTCTAACAAAAATCAGTCCTTAAAGAGTAAGACAGTAAATGGCTTAGTCTTAAAGAATAAAATCTCAATACCACAAGCATGGCCCTGCTTCCAGCAGGAGTCCATAGCCTCAACAGGGTTGCTTCAAAACCCAAAGAATGCCAGTATCCCATCTGCTAGTTATTAATATACAATTCTGGTCGGGGTGAACTGTTGCCATTATTTTATTTTAATTTTATTACTCATGAAGGCCATGGTTCAGGCTTGGTAACTAGATAGTAACCATGTCAGTCACCAGTCTGCATTACAGTAAAATGAACCGGCTCATGATGAGACCTTTCATCCCTCAGAGTTTTCTGTCCAAGGGTCATTGCCCAGGCTTGATGACTGGTGACGACAATGTCACTGGATGCAAACCTATGATCCTGAGCAGATCAGCTCGTTATGAGACCTTCTGTCCTTCAGATTGTTTTTGCAAATGTTCAAGTCCATCCTTGTCCAGAACGTAATTATTGTTAATCTCAAATGAGATTATCTTAGTAGATAGGGAGGAAAATCTGATCCTCTTTACGAGAAGGGATGGCGTAAAAGATTTAAATAGATAACTTTACCAAGTACTGCCCTAATCCCTTTGGGAAAATATTTGTAGAGACTGATATAATTAATTAATATTAACATGGTTTAAAAGTTTCTGGTAAAATCTAGAACGATGAAAACACCATTCTCTGTTCAAGAAGTAAAACAGTATGACAGTTTCTAGGATAGTAATGTCTTTGTGCTTGATTTACAGGTCAATTACAGAATTTAAAAGCAATCATCAGTTTGAGTTTTGATCAATTGATCAGGCTCGCAACACGCAAATAAAACAACAAATAAATATGGGAAAACATAAACAAATCAAAAGAAAAGGAAATAAAATACACCAAGCAAACACACCACACCAGGTATATACAGGATAATCCCTTGAGGGGGATCAACAAAAATATCTCTTAATCAGGTGACCATTTACTGGAAGGTTGTCAATGTCACCTTCCAATGTTTGCAACCTGAAAGTGCTAGGACCAAGTTTTTCTATAATAATAAATGGTCCCAGCCACAGGCATTGGAACTTCGTATGTTTTCCTTTGTCTTCGTGCTCCTTGTCCCATTTCAGGACTAAGTCACCTACTTCCAACTCCCAACTGACTAATTTTCTGAGATCAAACCAACGCTTCACAGTCTGCTGGTGTTTTTCAAACTTTTTCCTAGCCAACTCCCTATCTTCCTCCAGTTTATGCAAGGTATTAATTCAATGCTCCATGGCAGAACATGGTGACTCCTGCACTGACTGGGAGAGCTGTAAAGAGGGTAAGAACAAATGAGGAGGAAAAATAGCTTCCTTGCCATATACCAGGAAAAAGGGAGAGTTTCCTATAGCAGCTTTCGAAGTCACTCTGTTAGCCCACAAGGAATTCGATAAGGTGTTATGCCAATTCCTATGATGATTTACCACCGTACATTTCAGAATCTTGATTAAATTTTTATTAGAAGATTCAGCTAACCCGTTACCCTGGTGATAATAATTAGCTGAATACTTTAATTTTATTCCCTTCTCCAATGCATACCCAATTAATTTAACAGAAGAAAAATAAGTTGCATTGTCAAAAATCAAAGATTCAGGAACACCGAATCTGGTGATAATAAAAGAATCAAGGAATGATATCACCTGTTCCGAATTAACTACTCGCAAAGGGATGGCTTCAACCCATCTAGTGAAGTAGTCTGTGTCTGTCAAAATGTATTTATGTTGCTGAGAAGAAGCTGGTGTGATTGGGCCAACAATATCCAGACCCCATTGCTGAAATGGGACTTCGATAATAACCGGCTGGAGGGGTAACACTGCCTTCTTCAGTCTGCCTCCTGCTCTCTGACACTCCTGACACTTCTTGGAGAAAGTGTATGCATCTTTGAACAATGTGGGCCAGTAGTAACCAGCTTTAAGTATCTTATGTGCAGTGGTTTCTCCGCTAAAGTGTCCTCCGGCTGGTCCTGCATGTAGTTGAGATAACACATTATCAGCCTCATTTCTTTCTAGACAACGAAGGAGAACTCCTTCGAAATTATTTCTAAACAAAATGTTATCAATAAGTTGATAAGGGGCAGATCTCAATCTCAAATCTCTTTTATGACGTGGGTCTAAATGTTCAGGAGCATTCCCATGCAATAAAAAGAAATTAATATCATTATACCAAGAATCAGGAGGAGTAGAGATCGGAAAAACTTCCCTTTCAAATAAAGAAGGTTAGCTAAAGAAGTGCAGATCAGGTTCAGAACTGTTTGAAGATCCAGCTGCTAGCTTGCAGAGTCCTTGTCCCCTGACAATTTTTAAAGGTTTTATTTCCAGGTCGTATTCCTGAAGTGTTGTAACCTAATGTGCTCATTTTTCACCAAGATCCTTTTGTACCAAGAGATTTCTAACTGCAGAATATGGTACAATGACTTTGGTGTGGGACTTCAGCAAGTAAGGCTTGAAATGTTTGACAGATTTGAAAACAGCGAAAGCATGCTTGTCTACTTCTGGGTAGTTCAACTCTACACCGTTCAAACAACAACTCGTAAAAGCGATAGGAGCTTCATTATTTTCCTAGTTTTTCTGTGTCAGAACAGCAGCATATGAAGAATCAGAAGCAAACGTATACAAAATGAAAGGTTTGGAAAAATCTAGGCTAGTTAGAGTAGGAGCTTTAGCAATATCTTTTAAGATGTCATGAAAATATTGCTTCTCATCAATAGACCATATAATATCAGCATCTTTCTTGATCATTTTTTGAAGCGGCCTAACAATTTCCGTGAACCCAGGAATAAATCTAGAAACAAAATTTATCTTCCCAAGAAATGACTGCATGGACTTCTTTGAGTGAGGCATCGAAATCTGTGATATAGCACGGGTGCGTTCTGGGTCAATATTGATGCTTTGTTTAGAAACAACAAAACCCAACAACTTACCTTCTGTTACTGAAAAGATATATTTCTTAGGATTTAGAGAAATCCCATACTTCCTGCAATGCTCAAAAACTCTCCTGAGATGAGTTAAATGATTAGTTCTGTTTTTTGAAAAGATGGTAATATCATCAAGATAAATAACAACAAACTTACCGATCAGACCTCTGAAGGCGATATCCATTTCCCTCTGAAATGTTGCTCCGGCATTTATTAGACCAAATGGCATCTTCCTATATGCATAGGTTCCCCAAGGAGTCCTAAAAGTTGTTTTCAACTGGTCAGCTTTGGATACTAACACTTGGTTGTACCTTGAAAAGCCATCTAGAAGTGAAAACATTTCAGATCCGGAGACCTGTTGCAAGATTTCCTCCATTGGAGGAACAAGATAATTGTCCTTGTCTGAAACCTTATTCAGGTTTCAGAAATCAACGCATAACCTCATGTCACCATTTTTCTTTCTCACGGGTACAAGATTTGCCACCCACTGTGCATGCCGAACCGGGAAAATTATTCTGGTGGCAAGGAGTTTATTCAGCTCCTTCTTGATAGCTGGTTCTAGGCTAGGATGCATTTTCCTCAATTTTTGTTGAAAAGGCTTAGCCTCTGGTTTCATAGGAATGACATGTTGCATTATATTAGGGTCAAACATTTTCAGGTCGTCATACGTCCATGCAAATATGTCTTTGAACTCATTGAAGAGTTTAATGAAGGCTGTTTTTTCCTAGGGAGTACATGTACTACCCAGATTTACACATTGAGGGTTGTGTTCAGTACCTAGTGTTATAGCGGATTTCACCACACTAGGTGAATCACACATTGTATGGCCTTCCTCTGTCCCACTGCAGACTCATTATTCCCTATGGACCACTTTTTGTCTTTTGATGTATCATTGACCATCCCTAAAAACATTAGAAAAATGATATACGCGGCCTTTTCCCCGATAACCGCGTACATACGCGGATATTCCCTCTATAGTCGCGTACATCGGGATGTGTGCATAATCCAAAATCCTTTGGATCGTTCCTTGACTTGGATCCGACTTATATGACTCCTGGCCTTCCATATGCCTTGAGATCGCACGGATTTGACCTTTTAGTATCCCTTTGAAAAGCTATATAAGGAACTCCTTGGTACATTGAAGGCATATAGATAAGAGAGAATTGAGAGTATCGAAACTATAGTCCATTGTTGCCAGAACTATACTTGAGTCTGCATCCCTTTATCCCTTTGGAGCATTGTTGTGTTCTTCCCAAGCTTGCCTTTTGCTTGTAATCTTGCTATCAAAGTGATGGAGGATTGAGGTGGTGGAGGCCCAAGTGGGGGATTCAGTTTCTTTGGTTCGCAGACGTGCCGTCAGAGGTTGTCGCTTGTAATCTATGATTCATATTAATAGAAATATCTTTTCCTGTCCAGTAATGTGTATTTGAATGAATATTCTAT
>LPNX010620035.1:129313-148628 GCA_001517045.1 Pseudotsuga menziesii | reverse complement strand
TTTAGTGTTAGATGTTTTTATTTCTATTGCATATTGGGAAAGATTGATTTATGGAGTCTAGCTGTCTGTTGTGGTACCCCAAGCCATAGGAATTTCTCTCCATAATAGAATTGGCGACTCCATTGGGGATGTTCCTTGTTTTTCTTTGGGGTTGGGGGCACAATGGGCTTGACATTATTGACTTGCTCTTGGTTTCTCTCTGTTTCTGTGTCGCATGTTATAGTATGTTTGTCTATTGACACTCCCCTTTATTGGTTTGGCCTTTACCTGCTTTTTACCACTGCCTTCTCTGTATATGCAGGTTTTTGGACAACAGTCACGTACATACGCAGCTATTATCTATACAGTCACGTACATCCTCCCTTTTGGTGAGTCTGATGTTGTGGGAAGTTGCTGGGTGGGTTGTGAGTGTGGTTGGGTCTTCCTTGGGTCTAAAGTTGTCTATTGGATGCTTCTTTTGTGACCAGAGACCGTTCGTGCCTATCATAGGTATCACGTCTACACTGGCATATAGGTTAGGTTCACCACCATTTGCATTTTGCATGACCTTATGACCATGTCACTATATCCTTAGGTACGAACCCACTCTATTATGTCACGGAACCTTCTTGTTGCTATAGAAGTGGCATGATATGAGTGGTAGAGACTCACCTTACATGGGTACCCTAGTTAGCGCCTTATTTGCATTTGGTGCCCATGTCGATGTTTCCCCCTTTTTAGGGTGTGGGAGTCCGTTGTATAGTATTGCCATGACATTTAGCAAGAGCCTCATACTCCTCTTGATCTTATGCTGGCTGTGACCCCCCGGACTCCCTTATATCAAGTTGTGGATGCATTATCATGAGATTTTCCTGTCTTATTGAGCTTTATGCCGGCTCCCCTGACATTGTGTTTCATCCATATAGCCCAAGCTTGTCTCATGTCTAGCCATGCAGAGCCTTTATTTATATCCTTCGTAGCTTGATTTCCTTTTTACCGGGAGGGGATTTTCCCCCGAGTGTCGATATCCTACACATGTATCCTTGCATTGATCATAGGTATGTTCCACTGCTTGGAACTAGTTTGTTTTCCCTAAATGACACTCATCTCCTCCTAGTTTGTAACTATAAAGCTAGTTTATTCTTTTTTCAAGCTTTTCAAATAACTGAAAAAGACCAAAAAAATCAGAAAACCAAAAATCTAGACAAGAAAAGATATTATCTTTGGCAGCTGTCGAGTCGTGTCGCCTTTGAACAGAGCACTGTATATCACATCCATTGGTTGGTTATAGTTTGATTTAGGAGCTGTACTCGTTATCTGAGTTTTATCTCCACCGACTGGTTAAGCTTCCAGTCCCTATGGAGCCTCTATTGATGCCTCCTGCGTCATAAAGATGTCCTAGTTTGTATATAGAGTCTATGCTGCCTTCATTTAGTCACCATATGCCGTTATGCTCTTGTTCGAAGGAAGTTGAAACCTGAGTCGGCCATTCCTCAGTTATCTTGACTTTGCATGTCGGCCATTCCCGGTACAGTTACTGGTTCGTGCACCTTATGATCGAGTTCTTCCATATTATACAGCCTTGCTGAGTACCTCGTGTTGGATGATGGGGGATGCCCTAATGCCCTCCTTCCAGCGAATTTCATCCCATCGGCTTCAGATAATTTATTCTGGGATTGGAGTCTAGAGTCATTTTGAGTGCCTTGAGACTTGCAGTCATCAGTGGCAGGTTCTCTCGCCCTCGACAGTTTTTGGAATACATCAATGTCCCCTGATCGATGGATTCTCTCAAGTGTTCGACCTGAACACATTTATTCACACTTGTTAGTTTGCACTCTAGTACCTTGATTCCCATTCTCATTATCGATGGGTGATCTCGCGTCTGTTAACGATATACATCAATGACCGGTAATCAGATGATGGACTACTATGTTCGACCTCGACACCTCTATTCGCATAGTAGGACATGTACTCGTAGCGGTGTGTGTAGAAGACCTTCTAGATTGGTGGCATCCACTATATGCTACCTCCTTGATCGTTCCAGTTTTCATGAGATTTCAGCTCTCGTGACTTGTTCCAGTATATGTCAGACATTTCCAGCCACTATGGAGATCTTGATCTGTTATATATCTTCAGCCTTTGTGGAGATCATGGTCCTTTGTATATCTTCATCATGGAGATTTTGATCTATGTATATTGTACGTGGCGATGACCACATATGTGTTATCATGTTTCATGCCTATTCATGGCCATTGTACTCTTATGTATCTGGGACTACTATATGTATTTGCAGTTATATACAGAGTTGTATTATGGTATTATGTTGATTGGGTGGCTGGTCTTTCATTTGGGTACCTTCATCACTCCACGTCTGGGATGGACTTATAATGTATTTCGGCCATCGTATAACCCCTCTCATCTCATACATTAGGGGGCATCTGTTATAGATATTTTCACCCCACTAGGTGAATCACACTTTTTATGGCCTTCACCTGTCCCGCTACAAACTCTTTAGACCCAATGGACCACATTTTATCCTTTGATGTATCATTGATCATCCCCAAAACTATATAAACTTTGATATACGCAGCTTTTTCCCCGATAACCGCGTACATACGCGGGTTTGACCCCTATAGTCGCATACATCGGGATGTGTGCATAATCCAAATCCTTTTGGAAGTTTCCTTGACTTGGATCCGACCCATTCGACTCTTGGCCTTCCATATGCCTTGAGATCGCTCGGATTCGACCCTTCATTGTCCCTTGTGAAGCTATATGAGGAACCCCTTGGTACATGAAAGGGGGGGAGAGAGAGGAGAGAATTGAGAGTAATGAAACTATAGTCCATTGCTGCCAGAACTTATGCTTGAGTCTACATCCCTTTCTCCCTTGGAGCACTGTTGTGTTCTTCCCAAGCTTTCCTTTTGCTAGTAAGCTTGCTATCGAAGTGATGGAGGATTGAGGTGGTGGAGGCCCAAGTGGGGGATTTAGTTTCTCCGGTTCGCAGACGTGCCGTCAGAGGTTGTCACTTGTAATATCTGATTCATATTAATAGAAATATCTTTTCCTATCCAGTAATGTGTATTTGAATGAATATTGTATCCATTGGAATATGTCAAATGCTTATACATTATTGATTATATATGCTAGAATAGATCTAACACCATGAAATATAGTATCCTTGTATTGTTTACTTGTTGTTGAGGACGTGCTATAGCAATTCAAGCTGAAGATTGGAAATCTCAACGGGGATCTACTTCAACCGTCCAAAATAAGGTACGAGGTTCGATCGTTTAGTGTTAGATGTTTTTATTTCTATTGCATATTGGGAAAGATTGATTTCTGGAGTCTAGCTGTCTGTTGTGGTACCCCAAGCCATAGGAATTTCTCTCCGTTATGGAGATATTGATCTGTTATATATATTCAGCCTTTGTGGAGATCATGGTCCTTTGTATATCTTCATCATGGAGATTCTGATCTATGTGTATTGTACGTGGCGATGAACACACATGTGTTATCATGTTTCATGCCTATTCATGGCCATTGTACTCTTATGTATCTGGGACTACTATATGTATTTGCAGTTATATGCAGAGCTGTATTATGGTATTATGTTGATTGGGTGGCTGGTCTTCCATTTCGGTACCTTCATCACTCCACGTATGGGATGGACTTATAATGTATTTCAGCCATCGTATAACCCCTCTGATCTCATACATTAGGGGGCATCTGTTATAGATATTTTCACCCCAATAGGTGAATCACACTTTGTATGGCCTTCCCCTGTCCCGCTGCAGAATCTTTAGACCCAATGGACCACATTTTATCCTTTGATGTATCATTGATCATCCCCAAAACTATATAAACTATGATATACACATCTTTTTCCCCGATAACCGCATACATACGCGTGTTTCACCCCTATAGTCGCATACATCGGGATGTTTGCATAATCCAAATCCTTTTGGAAGTTTCCTTGACTTGGATCCGACCCATTCAACTCTTGGCCTTCCATATGCCTTGAGATCGCTCGGATTCGACCCTTCATTGTCCCTTGTGAAGCTATATAAGGAACCCCTTGGTACATTAAAGGGGGGGAGAGAGAGGAGAGAATTGAGAGTAATGAAACTATAGTCCATTGCTGCCAGAACTTATGCTTGAGTCTGCATCCCTTTGTCCCTTGGAGCACTATTGTGTTCTTCCCAAGCTTTCCTTTCGCTAGTAAGCTTGCTATCGAAGTGATGGAGGATTGAGGTGGTGGAGGCCCAAGTGGGGGATTTAGTTTCTCCGGTTCACAGACGTGCCGTCAGAGGTTGTCACTTGTAATCTCTGATTCATATTAATAGAAATATCTTTTCCTGTCCAGCAATGTGTATTTGAATGAATATTGTATCCATTGGAATATGTCAAATGCTTATACATTATTGATTATATATGCTAGAATAGATCTAACACCATGAAATATAGTATGCTTGTAATGTTTACTTGTTGTTAAGGATGTGCTATAACAATTCAAGCTGAATATTGGAAAGCTCAATGGGGATCTACTTCAACCGTCCGGAATAAGGTACGAGGTTCGATCCTTTAGTGTTAGATGTTTTCATTTCTATTGCATATTGGGAAAGATTGATTTCTGGAGTCTAGCTGTCTGTTGTGGTACCCCAAGCCATAGGAATTTCTCTCCGTAACAGAATTGGCGACTCCGCTAGGGATGTTCATTGTTTTTCTTTGGGGTTGGGGGCATAATGGGCTTGATATTATTGACTTGCTCTTGGTTTCTCTCTGTTTCTGTGTCGCATGTTATAGTATGTTTGTCCATTGACACTCCCCTTTATTAGTTTGGCCTTGACCTGCTTTTTACCACTGCCTTCTCTGTATATGTGGGTTTTTGGAAAAAAGTCGTGTACATACACGGATTTTTGGCCAAAAGTCACGTACATACGCAGTTGTTCTTTATACAGTCGTGTACATCCTCCCTTTTGGTGAGTCTGATGTTGTGGGAAGTTGTTGGGTGGGTTGTGAGTGTGGTTAGGTCTTCATTGGGTCTGAAGTTGTCTGTTGGATGCTTCTTTTGTGACCAGCAACCGTTTGTGCCTATCTCAGGTATAACGTCTACGCTGGCATATAGGTTAGGTTCACCACCGTTTTCATTTTGCATGACCTTATGACCATGTCACTATATCCTTAGGTACTAACCCACTCTATTATGTCACAGAACCTTCTTTCTGGTATAGAAGTGGCATGATATGAGTGGTAGAGCCTCACCTTACATGGGTACCCTAGTTAGTGCCTTATTTGAATTTGGTTCCCATGCCGATGTTTCTCCCTTTACGGTGAGGGAGTCCGTTGTATAGTATTTCCATGACATTTAGCAAGAGCCTCATACTCCTCTTGATCTTATGCTAGCCATGATCCCCCAGACTCCCTTGTATCAAGTTGTGGATGCATTATCATGAGCTTTGCCTGTCTAATTGAGCTTTATGCCGGCTCCCCTGACATTGCGTTTCATCCATATAGCCCGAGCTTGTCTCATGTCTAGCCATGCAGAGCCTTTGTTTGTATCTTTCGCAGCTTGATTCCCTTTTTACCGGGAGGGGATTTTCCCCCGAGTGTCGATATCCTACACATGTATCCTTGCATTGAGCATAGGTATGTTCCACTGCTTGGAACTAGTTTGTTTGCTCTCATGACACTCGTCTCCTCCTAGTTTGTAACTATAAAGCTAGTTTATTCGTTTTTCAAGATTTTCAAATAACTGAAAAAGACCAAAAAAATAAAAAAACCAAAAATCTGGACAAGAAAAGATATTATCTTTGGCAGCTGTCGAGTCGTGTCACCTTCGAAAAGAGCACTGTATATCACATCCATTGGTTGGGTTATAGTTTGACTTTAGGAGCTGTACTCATTTATCTGAGTTTTATCTCCACCGACTGGTTATGCTTCCAGTCCCTATGGAGCCTCTATTGATGCCTCCTGCGTCATAGAGATGTCCCAGTTTGTATATCGAGTCTATGCTACCTTCATTTAGTCACCATATGCTGTTATTCTCTTGTTCTAAGGAAGTTGAAACCTGAGTCGGCCATTCCTCAGTTATCTTGACTTTGCATGTCGGCCATTCCCGGTACAGTTACTGGTTCATGCACCTTATGATCGAGTTCTTCCATATTATACAGCCTTGATGAGTACCTTGTGTTGGATGATGGGGGATGCCCTAATGCCCTCCTTCCAGCGGATTTCATCCCATCGAATTCAGATCATTTATTCTGGGATTGGAGTCTAGAGTCATTTTGAGTGCCTTGAGACTTGCAATCATCAGTGGCAGGTTCTCTCGCCATTGACAGTTTTGGGAATACATCAATGTCCCCTGATCGATGGATTCTCTCAAGTGTTCGACCTCAACACATTTATTCACACTTGTTAGTTTACACTCTAGTACCTTGATTCCCATTTTCATTAATGGTGGGTGATCTCGCGTCTGTTAATTGTATACATCAATGACCGGTAATCAGACGATGGACTACTATGTTCGACCTCAACACCTCTATTCGCATAGTAGGACATGTACTAGTAGCGGTTTGTGTAGAAGACCTTCCAGATTGGTGGCATCCACTATATTCTACCTCCTTGATCGTGCCAGTGTTCATGAGATTTCAACTCTCGTGACTTGTTCCAGTATATGTCAAACATTTCCAGCCACTATGGAGATCTTGATCTGTTATATATCTTCAGCCTTTGTGGAGATCATGGTACTTTGTATATCTTCATCATGGAGATTCTAATCTATGTATATTGTACGTGGCAATGAACACGTATGTGTTATCATGTTTCATGCCTATTCATGGCCTTTGTACTCTTATGTATCTGGGACGGCTATATGTATTTGTAGTTATATGCAGAGTTGTATTATGGTATTATGCTGATTGGGTGGCTGGTCTTCCATTTGGGTACCTTCATCACTTCACTTCTGGGATGGACTTATAATGTATTTCGGCCATCGTATAACCCCTCTGATCTCATACATTAGGGGGCATCTGTTATAGTGGATTTCACCACACTAGGTGAATCACACATTGTATGGCCTTCCTCTGTCCTGCTGCAGACTCATTAGCCCCTATGGACCACTTTTTTCCTTTTGATGTATCATTGACCATCCCTAAAAAACTTAGAAAAATGATATACGCAGCCTTTTCCCCGATAACCGCATACATATGTGGATATTCCCTCTATAGTCGTGTACATCGGGATGTGTGCATAATCCAAAATCCTTTGGAGCGTTCCTTGACTTGCATCCGACTCATATGACTCCTGGCCTTCCATGTGCCTTGAGATCGCATGGATTTGACCTTTCAGTATCCCTTTGAAAAGCTATATAGGGAACTCCTTGGTAAATTGAAGGCATATAGATAAGAGAAAATTAAGAGTATCGAAACTATAGTCCATTATTGCCAGAACTATACTTGAGTCTGCATCCCTTTGTCCCTTTTGAGCACTGTTGTGTTCTTCCCAAGCTTGCCTTTTGCTTGTAAGCTTGCTATCGAAGTGATGGAGGATTGAGGTGGTGGAGGCCCAAGTGGGGGATTCAGTTTCTCCGGTTTGCAGACGTGCCGTCAGAGGTTGTCACTTGTAATCTCTGATTCATATTAATAGAAATATATTTTCCTATCCAGTAATGTGTATTTGAATGAATATTCTATCCATTGGAATATGTCAAATGCTTATACATTATTGATTATATATGCTAGAATAGATCTAACACCATGAAATATAGTATGCTTGTATTGTTTACTTGTTGTTGAGGACGTGCTATAACAATTCAAGATGAATATTGGAAAGCTCAACGGGGATCTACTTCAACCGTCTGGAATAAGGTACGAGGTTCGATCCTTTAGTGTTATATGTTTTTATTTCTATTGCATATTGGGAAAGATTGATTTCTGGAGTCTAGCTGTCTGTTGTGGTACCCCAAGCCATAGGAAATTCTCTCCGTAACACCTATATTTACAATGTCAGATTGCATGATGGAGCTATTAGTTTTACAATTCCTTGCAGCTTTAAATTTATCCTTCAAGTCATAGAATTTCTCAAGTTTGATTACTGATCTGGGAAGAGCACTAACCTGATTGAGAGATTCCTGAATTGAGCAAGGCTTATGGATTACCGCAAAATTATATAGATCCTCATCGTGGGTCATTTCGTCAATGACCCCATCCTTAAAAGTATCCTTCAAAGTCAAAAAATTGATCAACTGCTCGTCGTTGTTGAAGACTCTCCAATTTGCTATGTTGTCAGGTATAGAAGGTCTGAAAAGCAATTCAACTGAGAAAGAATCAGTAAGCATTCTTTCAGATGGAATTAACCTTGAAGCAACATTAGCTAAAAGATCAGCTTCCTGATTTAGATAACGAGGGATGGAACTTATGTTAAAGGCTTCAAATGCTAATAGTAAATTCCATACCTCTTCCTGATAATTCCTCAGGTGGCCAGCAATGCAATGTATAGTGTTACGTACCTGTCTAACAATTATCTCAGAGTCCCCTAACACTACCAAAGCTTTGGCTCCCAGGTCAATTGCTTTTTTCAGCCCTTGAATCAGAGCTTCGTATTCAGCCATGTTGTTGGTGCATTTGAATTCTAACCTGCAGGCAATGAAATATCTTTTCCCATAGGGGTCTATCAGCAAGAAACTTGCACCAGCCCCTTCTTTTGAGTTAGATCCATCGAAATATAAAGACCAAAGACCATTGTTCAGATCTAAGTGTGCTTCATTTGGGACTAGAATTTCATCTGGAACTTGTGAAAAATGACAGATTTCAGACTGCTGTTCTGCACCTATTATTGATGAGGTTTCAGCTTCAAAATCCCCAAAGAAAGAATCTATAATACCGGTTCATTCGAATCATCCAATTCGGTGATGGTATGCTTCATGTAGCGTTCCCGATCAATTCTTATTTGATTCAGGTGACCATTATGAGATATCCATAAGTGTGACCAATCAATAGCAAAATATCCCTTCAGTTTCTCAGTCCAATCTCTACTGAGAAATAGACCATATGCTTCTGGGATGTCTGCTACGATTATATCAATAATAAAATGGACTTGAGGATTCGAAGCTAACCTTATCAGCACCTCTTTCAACTTACCTATTACTTTTACATTTCAACGATCAAGCTGTACAATACTTGTATCACAAGGCACATGGACAGCATTAAGTGTTTTACATATAGAGTATGGCATAACATTCTTGGAGGCCCCTGAGTCTATCATGTAGTTGTGCACTTTACGATTGCATATTTCAAATGTAAGTAAACAAGGTGGAGTTGAAGAATCATATTTCTTGCCTATGGATGATGCATTGACTGAAGATTTTGTTGGGTTATCGTTAGTGTTAGCAGAGCTGTTTTGACTTGAAGGAGTTTTTCCACTTTTACTTGGAGACACCCCTTGCATCATTTTATCCCTAATCACTAGTAACTTAAGTAGTTCATAGATGGAGATATTGGCCCTGATTTTCTTTAAATCTTCAATCAGATCGTATTCTAAATCAAGAGAGGGTGCAGATTTACTATTTGCAGGTTGAGTTTTTGTTTGAGCAGCTGAACTATTATCTGTAGCAGTTGTAGAATGTTCCCCTAAGGGTTGATCTTTCTTGCTTCTAGTGTTATACTGATGCTAATTTACATTGACTACACCTACATCTTCATCATCAGTCAATTCTGAAGTATCCCAGAAGTGGCTGATAACTTGAGGAGGTTTATCTTCTGTGTCATTATCTTTATCTTGGGTGCCTTCAGAACTCTGTCCTGAAGGTTGATTTTCATTTTCAGATGATGTTTCTAGACCTGAATCTAATAGCTTGAGGAAAATGTTAATTTCATCAACACTATTATCTTCAGACGGTGGAGTCTGTCTAGGAGCTGTATTCGGGAATGGCCTTCTGAAAGGTTGTCTAGGTGGTTCTTTAGGAGGAGTGTTTTCAGAAGCGCCTTTCTTTAAATCAATGATTTCATTAGACAATTTTTTAATAACTCTTTGTAGGATATCTAGGTCTAATGAATCCTGACCTTTTTTCTCAGGGTTTGTGTTCTTGGTAGGACTGTCATTCTTCTTACGAGAATAAGATGCAGCATTTGTGTCTACTCCAGGATTTGCTTTTATGGCGGACATATCTTTCTCAACCTTAATTGCTTCTTCAAAGTTTTCAGCAAGGGTAAGTTTGGCCTTTTGTCTGATAAACATGGCCATTGACACGGGCAAGGTTGAAGTGTAAAATTCAATAGTGACATCCTCAGCTGGCCGTGAAGCAGCAGGGATCCTATTTCTTAGAGTAAGGAATCGCTGGTTGAAATCTTTGACCTTTTCCTTGGTTTCCATGCGAATTCTAGACAATTCTAACATGAAGGCAGCTGGGGTCTTGTCATCTCCAAACTTGTTCATGAAGGCAAGGTCGAATTCGTTCTAGCTGGTAATGGAACCAGCTGTAAGCGAAAAATACCATGTCGATGCTTTTCCCTCAAATGTATAAGGGAAAAGCCGACATACTACATCTTCATGTTCAACATCCAGGAGCCGAACAGCTAACATAAACTTCTTGACATGATCTTCCGCTGGCTCTTTCGACTCAGGGTTGAACTTGGGTAACAACTTCTCAGGATGCTTAGGTAAAGGATGTTGATCACCTGGGACAGCCACTGCATCCTGAGCTAACCATGGCATATTAGCATTAGGGTTTGGGGTATTTACACCTGCCATGTTTCTTGGATTTGGAGGCAGTGAAAGTGGTGTTTGAAGAATACGAGGAGGCGAATGAGGCAGTGATGGTGGTTGACCAGAACCTCCTGAAGCAGGTGGTCCTGAAGAAGAGGAAGGTTGATTGGTGCCTATTAGAGATTGTTGTATTTGAAGATCGGGAAAGGCACCTAAAGACTGCTCTTGTTCTCCCAAGACAGTTTAGGGATGACGAGTGTGAGGACGGGTGATCTGCGGAAGAGGTAATTCAGTGGGCTCGTGCCCAGTGAGATTCGAATAAGCCCTTGTTAAAATTTTATGAGATTTGTTTATGGCTTGCTCGTACTGGTCAATTTATTCAGGTAGGTGAATACCGGGAGAGTTGAACTGAGAGATCAGATTTCGAACAAAGTTGCTCACTGGGGTTTCATTCACTCGTGATGAACGGTGAGAGCATGGTTGTGCAGTTGACTGTATTTGAGGGGTGATAGGCTGATTAACTTTGTTTACAGGATTGTTTTCATCAGCCATTTGCCTAGGCTGTCCCTCCTTCTAGCGCCATTGTTGATGGGCCTAGATGACTATGCACGCAACGGGGGAGACAACCCAGACCAAGATCCTTAAAGCAGGCTCCAAGTTGTTTGGGATGGTTGTTCCTGATAGGTTTAAAGGATCTGTTAGCCTGAAAGTCTAACTATATAAAAATCTAAGAGATAGATCTAACACTACTGGTTATTAATCAGGTATGTATCTATGTCTGTACAAATTAATAAATGTCATCAATTACAGTCTTAATCAACTAAGTTAAATCAGTTTATAAAGATAGACAATTAAATAACTATTAACAAGCTTGATTAATAACTAAGATACATTATATACATCTATACATTAATCAAAAATGAAAAGAATAATCTGCATATGACATGAGTATAAACATCTATTTCAAATACATTTTTTAACAATATAATCAACATAAAATAAAAATATATTATCCTAACCTACGTACTATCCTGATCAGGAGCAATGTGAAATTTAAACTGAAATCAGATCTGCTAACATGACTATCAATAACCTTGAAGATCTTCGAAATAAATTTAGAAATCACCAAAATCATACAATAGACATGTAAACCATGTACGTAACGATGTCAGTCATCAATTTACAACATGGCGTTGATTAACAGATCGATAATTAGCACAAGTCAATAGCCAAAACATAATATATTTGCACAATTTCATAAAAGAGATTATGACAAACATGCATAATATAGAAAAATAGTAACAAGACGAGGGATAGCATACACATGTGCTAAGTAAAAAAAAATGTAAGAATATATATAAATTATCACCAGTTTAAAGATTGTATCTGCTGACAGGAAACTGTCTCGAGTTACAAAAGATCAAACCGTAGTCTTGTTGTCTCCTTTCCCCAAACTATCAACCCCTTATCCCACATGTAATCTCCCCTTAAATACATGTAATCTTCCAAGATAAAAAGTCCTAAAATATAGAGATAGCAAAATCGAACCCTCTAACCGATTTCTCTTAAAAATGACAAGTAAGACATGTCATTTTTCCATATACATGAAAACGCGTAGAAATGGTAAAGATTCGATCCATAAAAATCGAAAAACTTCAACGATGAAACAACACTTGGAAGGCCTGATAGTCGATTTGTTCCGATCATGTGGGGGATGATCAAAAAATAGACAGTCACCAAAATCCGAGCAAGAACAGCAACCATATCGCCTGCAATGCAACACACGAAAATGAAATAATTAACACACATCCAAAAATCGAAATGACAAACACTATATAATAAACAAAAATAAAACAAATCAATACCTGTACAGAGATAACCTAATCTTCAATCCATCAAAACTCCAAAATATGAAACGGATAGAAAATACACCCAAAAACATTACCAATTTACAGGCGTGTTGAAGACTTGGATGTTCACACCACTCGACTGACTCGGCGACTGACCCTTAAACTGCATAAGCACAACCTGAGCATTAAGCTCCCATACCTTTTCTTCGTTCTTATCATTCTCACTCTGTAATTTAAGAACCCTTATAATCAGCTTGTTCTTATGATTTTTTAGACGCAAGAGATGCTTATCACTTGATTCTATCTTCTCCTTTAACTTAAGATTATCGGCCTCCATCAAATCGCGATTATCTATCACTTCATTTACCCTTTCTTCCATCCTACGTATTTTGTCTAAGAGACAATTCACAAACAATGGGTGCATCATATCCCCAACTCCACGACAAACAGGCGAGCTTGTCTCTACAAACTTCTCTTTAGATGGAAGATCAATAACAGGATCCTCCCGAACGTCTTTATCAAACACAGGAATATCCTTACCAATCACAAGAGGACTCTCATCAACAAGGTTCGAAACGAACTCAGGCTGAACATTATCATCATTAACAGGCAGTGGAATATCTGCTTCTTCATCATCTATGACAATAGTCTCAACCTGAACATTATCAGTCACGGGGGTTTTGACAGTATTACCTTTTGCCATGCTCCTAGTAAATCTACCTACCAACTTGGCTTTTGGTCTGTCTCTTCCCCGATTGTAAATTTTATCAATATTGTTTCGTGGCGTAATCAGTGACAGAGATGAAAATATCCTGACGCGTTTAGAAACCAGAGGAGTATCAGCGCTTCTCACTGGAGTAGGCACATGATTATTGCAAGGTTAAGGACTCATACTACCGGTGCTTGACAGGGGTTTATGTAAAGAAGAGACTGAAACTGGACTCGACTCTTTATGCTTGTTGAATTCCTCAGGTTTGTCAAACTGACAATGGCAAAAAGGGGAAAATCCATTGGACTCGACGAACTCATCCTAGGACTGGTTTGACTTCGACAGCTCCTTATCAATTAACATACGGACTAAGCCATGGTGAAAGAGACTATGACTAACATGCTTAGGACCCTTTTTAATGGCAGCAGACATCTTAAACAGACTTTGCAACAAATAATAAGGTAAGTTCAGTGGGAAACCTATAAATGCAGACATCAGCCTGAGATGATAAACGTATGCTGAAGACAAGCGACCTTCACAAGTCAGGTATCTGTGAATTAAATCCAGAACAGGGCGCCACTCCTTTTTGAAGTACTTGCGAGCTACTCCACTGCAGAACGATATTTCCTGACAAGGGTTCTTTAGTAGCTTCCGCCACTCGGTAATGTCCATCCTCTTATATTTAAACCATCTCTCGCCAGTCAGTGATAGACCAGTGGCAAGCGCTACCGATCGCTCGTCCACCCAAAAACGGAGATCACCCACTTTTTCCTGAAAATCAACCAATGACACAACAAAAACCCTCATGACCTCGGGGTTTGAATACGAGAATTTCCTTATAAACAGCATCCACCCAACAACCTTGACCTTTGCTGATAACTTAGGGTTCGAATCCAACAATTTCATTTCACAAGGATCAACCCTCACCACAGGCACCATGATCGGCCGTGTCAAGGCACGTAACCACACACAAAACAAATACGAGAGCTCGGCACAAGAAAACAAATTAGAGAACGAGCACTACGGGTAAATACTGAGCAAGAACAGGTAATGAAACTTAACCTTGTGATAAGCAAAATAATCCATGCATAAATGCAGACTATACCCCTACAAGTTCGGCATAAACGAAGACATTATCGCTCAGGGAGGTAATCGATTAATGAGGAATGACGGTCGAAGACTCTAGATAACTCATGTTATCATTATTTATCCGGCATTAATTATATGAATCCCTTCACTGTAGATGAAACAGGTGTTCCATTGATAGGCAGCCACGATGGAGGACAAGTACTGGGACTTAAACGTGATGGACAGGGTTCAGTATCAGTGTAATGATACCATATCGACTTCACAACAGGTGGATCAAAATTTGAGGCGATGGCATAAATTGATCTGACAATAAACCATAATACATATCACCCCTACTGTAGATTAGACTTACCCTTCAAAGGTGGCGGACAATACAACATAGTGCAAACCATCACGTCAAAACTAGACTTTGGAATATAAACCTCATGAAAATCGACATAAACAGTTAATATCAACGATGATTTGTAAACTTAGGATATGGCATGTAAGATATTTGTTCTTGGACACTCTAGGCTTTATGAGAGTTATAAATACCCGACCATTCATAACCATTAATCAACTTACAAATGAAATCCATAATAATGTGACAAACCATACCAAGATCAACCATTCCAATATCGTGACCTTATAAATAGTTATAGTAACAAAATCAAACAATAAAATAAATTTATAATGTTTTGGATAAGATGCAAGACTAGGATGACGATAACAGGTATAGGAATCATTAATACTCATCCTTTGATTTTTTTTAGTATAAATCCACCCAAAATAATAACTTCATAGTAGTGATTTCGTTAATCTAATATAGTTCACAAAGGTTGTTTAAAAATATGGAATTTCGCTGAATCAGTAGCTCACGGAAGACCACCTTTTCAGTAGCTGATAATTCATTAAATTTTTCCCTTTAAAACTTGAACATTTCATCAAAACAAAATGGGATTTTGTTTGATGAAATATGTTTTTTAAAGGCCGTTGAGCAGGGGCACAACATGTTGGAATCCGCATTACTCTCCATAAATCCGAGATTCATCAGTAATCTGTCCATCCTATCGTATCATGTCGAACCTCAGGATATTCTACAGTCATTCCCTCTGAAGCGGAGCATCATTCTCCCTCTGTCTTTCATACTCTATGCACTAAAACATTCTGCACCAAAGTGACAAGTAGCTTCCTCTACTACTAATATTCTATGTATCCATCTAGGGTCACTGGATACCAAGATCCTCTATCTTGAACCTTTTCAAAATTTCTTGTTGCACCCATCTGTGATCTTGTCATCCTCTATGGGATTTCATCTTCAACCTTGTAGCAAAGTTTTAGATCTTCATCACTCTAGGTGATATTCAAGCTCATCATATATGTGTTATCCCATGGGTGTCTTCTGAGCTTTTACAAGGCCTTATTTAATTTGCACACATGAGCCTTCTTGTCATGTGTCTTAACTTCCAACGGCTGCAAATGTCTCTTTGTAGTTTATGCCTTCTTTCCGTGAGAAGCATCATGCTACGAATATGCCTTGTATCCCAGAATTTTTCCATCTACTGCATGATGGAACTATGAACTTCCCTTCAGGTCTTGACTAGACATCATTCTTCTTGAACTGGTACTCTCCTTCCATTTCTTCTTGGCTACTTCTTCATAGCTGGAATGCTTTGCATCAATGATGTCACTGAACAATGTCACATAACCGCACTGTGTCTGATATTTCTTCTCTCTTTGAAAGTATTGTCATATTATTCTTCATCTTGGATTCTTTCCTGAATTGTCGTCACTTTTCCTTCAGAACAAGTCTCATCCTTCTTTTCTTGTAGGTGACTGTATGCGGTATTTCCTACAAGTCAAATGCATCAGTTGTATGGTTAGAAACATTTCATAATGCATATTCATAATGGGAAATTCTTATGCATAAAGATATAATCATGCAACTATTTTATCCAATACAACATTCATCCATATCTCACAGAAACTTTCTAGATGCCTTCCATTTATAGTAGGACAACATTGAGATTATGCACTAATCCAATATGTCAGCAAAGAGGTTTCATTCGAGATAAGTAGCAATGGAGAGTTGTATAGCACCATGAGCTACTTACCCATCACATTCATATTAGTACTATTAATGCAAACATTCTATCATGCATAATACATCAACTGAATATAAACAAATGCATAACAAAACAATATCATGAAATGACAATTGAATACTTATCTTTATTTGTTTCGTGGGTAGACTCCATTCAACTTCATCATCTTCTTCATTCATAATAGCATCATTTCTTATCCAAATGCTTAAGATGGATAAGAGGTTCTTGAAGAAATGAGTTCTTCATATTCCTCATCGCTTGAGGGATCTTCTTTGAATCGTGAGAGTTAGATATTTAGTTGCTCCCGTATTCTCTTCTCTTATTATGAGTTCAGCTTCTTCTTATGTTCACTCTTCCCAAAGTCTGTTGAAGGTAATCACTTCCTTCTGCTGTACATTCCTCGAATGAATGAATCCCATGATACTGGGAGGCCATTCAAGGTGGTTATCACAACTTTTTAATTCTCCATTTCTTATTCTACCACTTCAAGTTGTTCTTTGATTTAAGAGACCCTTGTAAAGTATGATTGTATGGTCTCTGCATTCTAGATCTTCATATTCTTCAACTGTTTCCTCAAAGTGATTTTCTGATTTATGTTCTTTCCTTCAAATAGCTTGATCAAGGAATCAAACATCTCTTTTGGTGTCTTTAGGGAAGACACTTGTGGTATAAGGTGATCCATGATTGAATCAGCAAAGATATTCTTGGCCTTGACCAAGTTCTTCTATGTAAGGCTTTTAACCTCATCTCCCTCTGGAACTAGAACCTTTCCACTTATGTAGATGTCCAATTTCATTTTCTTCAAGAACCAGTGAGATCCAATACTTCCATGGTTGGAATTTGTCAACCTCACCAATATTCTCATCAAGGTGGTGTGATTACTCATTTTAAAATGAGAACCTCAATTGTAAATAGCAAAATATTAGATCTTACCTATTTGAGGTGTCCATCCTGGTTTCAGAGCTGGCTGATCTAGGGTTTGTCACAGAAACCCTAATTTTAAAAACTTGGAATTTTTCAGATCTGATTGCATAGAAATATAGACATATTTGAGGTGAGCTGTCCAATGTACTCCTTTTCTGAAAACACTGGAGGGAAGCGCCCAGAACATGAAGCCCTAGTTTTCCAATTTCTTCTGCAGAAATGCCTGATACTGTTTCTACGGTATCTACGAAATTACTACTCCTTTGTGTCTAAAATTTCATACTAAGGTAACCTTATCTTTCCTCTTTCCAACACCATAGGTTTGACTATAATTGGCACTTATGAGAGTTTTCCAAAGGTGACTTGTTTCAGGATTGTTCAACATAGCGAAGTTGTACGGACTACCATGTGTCACTGTTTCACCTTATGGGTCTAAAAATTTTACCACCCAAAGTATAGTCTGTGCCCTATCTAGAAAATCTTGTGAAATTCCATTTGGATCTTTGTATATTGAGATATTTCAAATCTCCCTAGGTGTCCTATTTAGGGATGAATCCTGGAAGATGCTGGAACCCTAAATTGGAGGAATCATATCTCCCAAAAAATAGCGAATCCGAGGCTGAAACTTTTATACAGTGCACATCAAGATTTTATCTTGGTAATGTTCAATTTTATACTCCTGATCCTTATCCAATCTTGAGATATAGTGAATCTACCAAAACTACCCATTTTTCTATTTTAAGGTCTTTGAGGCCCAAGGTCAAATTAGGGTTTGATTTTCCTACAGTTTTACCCAACCAAAAATCTTGACCTTGGTCTCTAAATTTCTATTTTGAGGAGGAGAGAAATCCTATGTCAGGCTCACTCAAAAATTCCTCTTCTGTAAAAATCTCTAATTTCCCGCAACAAACACTAAAAAATGCCCCGAATCAAATTCTACTTTGACAGAAAGATACGCCCTTCAATGGAGGTTCATCCTAGCCTCCTTTTGTTGATGGATTATGGAGAGAGACCCAAAAAGTAAGAATCCATAGCTTTTGCAATTGCACAATTCCTTCTTCTTAGGTTAGACTTAATACCATGTTATATTTGTATCATTTAAGTAATATGATCTTAGGATCTTAACTGAGAGAATAACATGCATAATAATCAATCACAAGAGACATTAGACACAAGAGATTTTCCACGGGGAAACCTTAAAGGAGAAAAACCCACAAATTCCTTAGAGATAGAATGAGCACCAATGGCAATAGTAAAACCCAAAGACAGAAAAGATGATCTCCACAGCTCTTCTCTCTCTCTCACTTGAGAAAGCTTCTCCTCTCTCACTCATGCACCCCAGTGAGTGAGTGTGTGTGTAGAAATGAGGAGAGCCTCACTTCTATTTATATTCTTCCATTCAATTTATGTCCACTCCAAAAATTCAGCCTCGCTGAACAATTACTTACCAGGGACGACTTCTCTAGGAGAGTCTAATAACCCTAATGCCCCACAACTGTGGGGACTTTGCCCTCCGATCAACAAGCACGGTTAACCTTAACTCAATTGTGGGGACTACTGCCCTGACATACAATGGAGTGTTAAACTCAATGAATTTACATGACTTGTTTACATTATTCATTCTTCCGATAGGAACGTTGGGTTATGACATGACTCAATTACGTTACAGATACTTCCCAATAGGAATATTGGGGTACAATACATAAGATATACAAGTGAATACATTCCAAAGTTACAAATACATAAACAAATGCAAGTGGGTGTTTTGGAAAAATGTTGCTGCTGATGGCACAACCTACAAATATAAGGCAAGGCTGGTTGCAAAAGGGTTCTCTTGGGTCCAAGGTGATGACTATCATGCGACCTTTGCACCAATGGCAAATATGGACTCCATCCGCCTAGTTTTGGCCATTGCGACATCCAAGCACTGGGAGGTGCGTCATATGGATTTCAAGAGTGAATTTCTACATGGATAC
>LPNX010620035.1:69672-129094 GCA_001517045.1 Pseudotsuga menziesii | reverse complement strand
ATTGAAATTCTATTGGTTCTTGAATTCCAACTCACAAAAATTTATTTTGGCACGTTTTCTTATAAGGCCCATTTTAGACCCCAAATTTCCTCTAATGATTAAGAGATTTATATGAAGCAGCCTGAGGGGTACACATCATATCATTCTTTGGTTTTCAAATTGCAGAAATCATTATATGGGTTGAAACAGGCCCCAAAATCATGGTCTACAAACATGGATTCCTATCTGCTTTCACAAAACATCCAAAGGTGTAAATCTGATATGAATGTGTATCTACAATAGTATGATGGTAATTTACTTATAATTTTTTATATTTTGATGATATTTTGATTACTAGAATCACACTTGCTTCCATTGGTTTCGTTAAAACTTCTCTTCATAATGCATTTGAGATGAGCGATTTGGGGCTCTTGAAGCAATTTCTAAGGCTTGGAATCACCCAAGACTGTGATGGGATAATGGTAACTCAGTATAAATACATATCAGACCTGTTATTTAAGTTTAACATGGCTAAATGTAAGGCTTACACATTCCCTTTCCTCTCAGGGATCAACCTTGAAGAAGGAAAAATCACTCCACCCATGGATTGTGCTATCTACCGCCAGCTGATTGGTAGCTTGATTTACTTGACTCATTCATGGCATGATATTTGTTATGTTGTGAATGTTGTATCAAGATACATGCAGAAGCCTCATGACCTGCATTGGAAGGAAGCCAAGAGGATCCTTTAGTACATTCAGAGCACAAGATCCTACGACATTCCCTATGCTATAGATTCAAAGCTAAAGTTGGTTGGAGATACAGATTCAAATTGGGTAGGGGATTCCATAGATCAAAATTCCACTTCTAGGTATGTATTTATGTTTGGTGGTGGCCCCATTTTCTGGTATAGAGAAAAGTAGGATGCAATTGCATTGTCTTCAGTAGAGGCTGAGTAGAGAGGAGCAGTGAATGCTTGCATCCAAGCTGTTTGGTTGCAATGAATTATTTAATAATTTGATATTGGTAGTACTTTTTCCAGAGTCATATTTTGTGACAATCAAAGTGCTAATAATATCTCCACATATACAGTTACTAGGCAGTGGACCAAACATGTTGATATACACATGCACTACATAAGGGAGTTGGTGCACGACAGGACCATTGTTCTGCAATACTGCCCTACAGATGATCAGAATGTACATATATTCACCAATATATTTGCAAATAAAAATTTCACTTACTTCCATTCACTATTGGGGGTGAGTTCATCAGGGTGATCAGTTTACTTCTTTAGTGTTCATCTTGAGGGGGGTTTTCCCACTGGGTTTTCCCTCTTTCCCCATTTAGATTTATTTTGATCATTGCTTGAGTTACATTTTTGTATAGGATGACCTATGACCTTTATTGTCAGGGCCCTCACATTTCATGCATTTTATTTTACTCCTCCTGAGTATACCTTAAGGGGAGGTGTTGGAGTCATTTACCCAACATACACACTATCCTAATTTTAATTGACTTAATTGAAATCATATGAGAACACCATGACATCATCATGAGCACACCCAAGCCTTCCTTCAATCAAGGAGGCCAACTAAGCCTTCCCCTTCAATCAGAGAGGATAACTAAGTTTCCTCCTTCAATCAAGGAGGCTAACTAGGCTTGCTCCTTCAATCAAGGAGCAATTCTAGGGTGAATTGAGTGCCATAAGTGCACCTAATAGCTAACTGATTGTTGTTTCACCTAAAAATCAATTACACTGAGTTATAAAGGCACCTCCATCATGCAATTGTCTATTTTCGATGATTGGGATGAATTGGAGTGAATGAATGCACCCACAACCACTTATGATGATTAGTACAACTTCATTAACTCCATAGGAATTAATTATAGTTAGTGATGTGCTCCCACCTATTGTTTGGCATGCAGTAACATGTGTCTGAGTTACATTCAGTTAGAATCAGTCATCTATTGCACTATGATTCAGTTAGGACTTAGTGTGAGAGCCAGTTATGGCTAGATTAGTGGTTAACTAAGTTTGTCTAGAGTTCCTTACATTTAGTTAAGTTACACCCATCCATGCAATTCGAATGACCTCCTAGAGAATTTGAATTATCTTTGCATTCAATAATTCTAAATGACATTGTATTGTGTTATTCATTATTTCATTGAGTATACAGAGCTACAACCTCCTATTGCAATACAGTTACATAATTTCATGTGTAATTTTTCATTAAATCACCTGTGAGTTTATACTTTGTCCCAAAATTGTTGTGACAGAATTAATATGTATATGTGCAAAATATATTATCTCACATTTCTCTTGGATTCAAGACTCCTGAAGAGATGTATACAGGAAAGAAACCAGAAGTGAGCCATGCCAAGATATTTGGCTTCCTAGTAAATGTACATATTCTGAAAGAGAAGAGAATCAAATTGGATCCTTCTAGAAATAATGGAATATTTGTTGGATACTGTGAAGTCTCCAAATCCTTCAAGATATGCATTTCAGGATTCCATCATATTGAGACTAGTAGGGATGTAACATTTGATGAAGAGACGACTCTTAAGAAATATAGAAGGTGTCATCTTGAAAGAGTACATGAAGAGGATGTACCTCCGAGAATGATAGTAGTTGAACCCTCTTTTGAAATAGTAGCTTGTGAAGATCATGATATGCTATAACATTAGGAACTCCCTACTATGGATATATCTCAAAAGATAAAACTTGCTTGGGTGAGAGAAATCATACAAGAAGCAAAGAGATATAGAGATTTAGAAGGATTCACAAGAACCAGCAAAAGGACAAAACCATACTATATTTATGTAGCTTTGATGTGGGACCTTGTAGATCAAGAATCTGCCTGCTATGAAGAAACTAGATAGAAGAAAGAATGGGTTGAAGCAATGACGGAAGAATACCGGGTGATAATGAAGAATGATGTTTGGGATATCATTCCTAAACCAAAAAACAAGAGTTTGGTATATTTGAAATGGATATACAAGATAAAACATGTTGCTAATGGAAGTATTGAAAAGTATAAAAAAATATTTGTGGCTAGAGGATTATATTAGAAAGAGGGAATTTATTATGAAGAGACATTTTCTACAGTAGCAAGGTATACTTCCATCAGAACCATCGTGGAACTTGATTCCATGATGAAATTGGACTTACACCATATGGATGTAAAGACATCCTCCCTTAATGGTGTGATTGAGGAAGAAGTTTACCTAAAACTTCCACAAGGATTTGAATTTGAAGACAGAGTGACTCATGTATGCAAGTTGAAAAAGGCTCTATATGGACTGAAGCAAGCTCATAGAGCTTGGTATAGTAGAATAGATAGATTCTTGAAAATCTTGGGATTTACCAAGACTAAAGTCCATCCTAAAATTTACATGAATATTACAGATGATGAACCTATCATACTATTATTGTATGTGGATGATCTATTTCTAACTAGAAATGAGAAACAAATCACATATTGCAAGAATAATATAGATCAAGAATTCAAGATGAAATATATTGGATTGATGCATTATTTCCTAGGGATGGAAGTGTGGTAGATCGCAGAAGGAATATTTTTGAATCAAGGAAAGTATATAGTAGAAATATTGAAAATATTAGATATGTTGGATTCTAAGGCCATGGACACACTGATGGACACCAACTTGAAGTTGTTTCCCCTTATGAGAAATCAATTAGGGGACATGAATCAGTACAGAAAAATTATTGGGTCATAAATGTATCTGATGAACACAAGGCCAGATATATGCTTTATTGTGAACACCTTGAGTCAATATCTAGTTAAACCTTGTCTGGTTCACTTGATAACTACAAATAATATGATGAGGTACCTAAACGTTACAATATATTTGGGACTTCACTATGGGAGAGATCATGGCTACATATTATATGGATATATAGATTTAGTTTGGGCAGGAAGTTCCACAGATAGGAAAAGCACCTCAAATGGATGTTTTTTTGGGACTCACGATGATCTCATGGTTTAGTAAGAAACAATCTAGTGTTTCCCTTAGTACAGCTGAAGCAGAGTACATTGTAGCTTGATATGCTTGTTATGAAGTGATATGGCTTTGGAAGCTGATGTCAGGATTATTTAACATGGATTTTTACACCACAATGATTCTCTGTGACAACCAGAGTTGTATAAATATGATAAAGAACAGGTTCTCCATGAAAAATCAAAGCACATAGAAATTTGATACTTTTATATAAGGGATATGGTACAAAAGGGAGCTATCAAGCTCTAGTATGCGAATATCGATGAGAAAATTTCTGATGTACTGACCAAGCCTCTATCTTGAATAAAGTTCGAATATTTCCATGACAATATTGGTGTAGTTCAAAAAGAATTTACTCGCAAGGAGAAATAGTGATGGTACTATAAATGATGAAGATATGGACCTTATTCAGAAAGGATGAACAAGTCAAAGATATGGAATCTTCTCGAAAAGGAATATCAGGTCGAAGACATGAACCCTCCTCGGACAAAGGGGGAGCATGTTGATAATATGGAAGTTTCTAGGAAAGGGGGAGTAATGATGTGACTGACATCGATGATGGATGATAGTGATAATGACAAGGTCTGACATTCACTTGTGGATGATAGTATCCTCTCTTTAGGATGACATGTATAACACTTTTTTCATGGGAGTGGTCCTTACTAAGGATGTCCCTACAAATGTTACTCTCTCATGTACAGCACCCACAATCATCTATGGATAATGTAGAATACCACTCGCTCAGGAGTGGCCCTAACCTTAGTGGTAAGGATTCTCTATGATGAGTCCTCATGGAAGACGGGACTGCCATTTTCTATGCAATCAAGATTTTCTTTGTAGACAATACTCTTGTATGGAGAGTATTCCTACATTCATATGTATATTCCATAGAATACCACTTGCTTGGGAGTGGTCCTAACCTTAGTGTTATGTATGCTCTATGATGAGTCCTTAATGGAATCGTAGTATAATACTTACTTGGGAATAGTCCTAACCTCAGTGGTAAGGATGTTCTATGATGAGGGCCGACATTTTAGTATGGGGTCGATATCTTCTCTATAGATAATACTCTTTCTTGGAAGAGTATGCAAGTGTAGATACTATAGTATAACACTCACTTAGGATTGGTCCTAACCTTAGTGGTATGGATAGTCTACGATGAGTCCTCACAAATGCAAGGGCCTGCATATAGGTGCCTTCAAGATCTACATTCAGTTGTAGATGATCCAGCTGACCGTTATAATGGATCAGGATGATGGAGGATTGCAACATCCTTGGACTTACATCCTAAAGTGATAGGGATTGATCATCATGCAAAGAGATCATGTGTATTGTAGGTAGCGTGGAGGAAAAGGATCAAGTATATCGAAGTGCGGTTTTAAAGGATTCAAATGTTCTTATGTGGTTTTCTGGATCTTGTCCTTGTGTGAAGACAAGTATTTGTTCCCATTTACTTAGCTTCCTACCTCCAAACCTTTCTATGAATAAATTCGAAGTTGGTGTCCATGTTTGTAGTCTCAACTGATGGGTGTTCCACCATCGATCATCTTGTCTTGTAAACGTTTCTACCCTAATTTGGAGTCCATGTTCACCTAGGTTCTTAGAGACATGTTCTACATGGAGAACTGGTGATTCTCTCTCTTTATACTAAATATTTTGTTTATTATCTATGTTTATTGGTGTTAAAGAGGGGTATTTCATTATTTTCTTTTGAAATATTTTAGGAATAACCGATATAGAAAAAACATTGTCAGGTTGGTTTCTTCTAGATAACCTGAATAATCCAACAACCCCTTGCTTTTGTTTCATAGTTTTTGATTTCCCAATTGTACAATTCTACATCCGAATTATATCCAACTAAGTCCCGGTTTCCTAGATGAAGTTCACCATAACTATTAGGTTCAGTATAATATTCATCATTTTGAATCTGATAGAGTTGTCGAACATCGACTTTCTCATCTATAGGCTCAGTCTAGGGTTCTCCTTATGGCAGAAAAATGGGGATAATAACATTTTTTCCAATCCCTTTTAGTTTTATTCTTTCCTTGTCCAATGAGATAGATGCCTTCATTTTTATACCCCATGGGATTCCTACCAAGACTGGGAAGGAACTGGATCCTTCCTTAGGGTCGATGATTTTGAAATCGACTTTTGTCGAAATGCCTTTTATCACTATATCAAAATTTCTCCAAACCCCAATGGTTTTGACCAATCCTTGGTCAACTAACTTTAAATATATGCCTGATTCATTCCATCGAGGCCTACCCAACTGTTTCTGTGTATCCCTCGTCATGATTTTTACTTGGGATCCAAAGTCAAGAACAACTTGTCGAACGTGGTATCTTTCGATTTCAAGATCAACAAGTGGATAAACATCATTCTTATCCTTTTGATTTAGACTGCATATACTCTTAGTTTGTTTATCTGTATCATTTTTGTTCTTAATATTGTACAGTAGGTTAATGAATTGTGCCACCGACTTATCTTTATGTATTAAGTTCAATATTTCATGAAGTGTGTTTTATCAATTGTCATCGACATCTTCTTTTCTAGTACATTATCGAAACATGTTTGATGCATTGTTATATATTTGTTTTTGTATTGTAGGGTTAGGATATTAATTTTTGTCTTTAACTTTGCTTATTCTTGGATTGTCAGCTCCAATTTTCGTTCCTTTTCTAGTTACTATGTGTAGATTCTTTGTGCAGACTATATCACTTTTTTGGACACAAGAAAAGACATTAACATTTTTATTTTTATTAATTTTGTCAAGTATGGTGGGATAAAATTCCAATGAGTGGTCTCCCACACCATAGCTAGTACAAAATTTTAGTTCAGTTTTGTCTTTATATGGATAGTCTGCATACCGGTGTCCTTCTTTATAGCATGTAAAACATTGAATTGGCCAATGTGGTTGATTGTCACTATTTCCAGAGAATCTTCCTTGACCTTCAAATCCTCCACGACGGTTGTTGAACTGACGCTTGTATCTACAGCCTTCATATTGTCAATTTCTTGGTTCGTTCTGGTCATTGTTCCTTGGGACATTGTAATTATTCTAGGTCACTGCATTTGTTTGGTATACTTCCTGATATTTTTTGTTGGGCTATAGGGAAGAATAAGGTTTTATACCATTAACTTTGCACCAACAAACAGACCCACAGTGTTGGCCCTTTCGGTAACAACCTGTGAACAGGTTGCAGTCTTACCCGAAACAACTATGGGGTGTTGCAAAACCAGGTTTCTGCAAGCAGAAGAGGGATATTACTGTACCTTTAGCCTTAACAACAAATATTTATACCAAACAAAGCTTCGATATTCACTTAATTAGCTTTGTAGTTAGATAAAAGATGTTTCTTGCTTAACCCTTAACTGGGAATTCATAGTGAAGCTAATATTAACAGTTATATTACTTTATCAATTATCTACTTATCAATGCATAAAATAAAACCATAACAGAAACAACATAAAAGAACCACAACACAATATATAACGTGGTTCACCCCCAGTGTAGGGGCTACGTCCACAAAACTACGCTTTTATTCCACTTCTTCAAAACAACAGTCTGATCTGCGCACTCAGCAGTAGATCTGCCCTTCAAATCTAACTGCGCACTTAGCTGCAGTTCCTTTCTTTACAAAACCCTCTGCGCACACAGCTGCAGAGGTCGTCCATGCACACAGCTGTGACTTGATCTTAAAACCCAAAAATAGATCTATCTTCCTCACATCAGATGATCCTCATTTCATTAGATGATCTTGACATATTTACATGAGTGCCTATTTATACAAGTGCACTATTACAAAATCATGGGCTTACACCCAAATTTTATGGACAATTACAAAAAAGAGGGCTTTGACTCAACCCCAATACCCCTAAGACTATTTTGAGTCACAAATCCACTTACAAGCTTCCACAAAAACCACGGAGTTACCAAAATTAGTGACCGTTAAGGCCCATGCCCCAATAGGACCCTAAGACTCACCAGTGTCCCGTCCCAGGACACTCTGCTGCTTGTCTGGTGGGAGAATCTTGTTGGCGAAGATAGTAAACTGCTTTCTGCTGCTTGCTCCTTCTCTACTAGCTGCTTTTTCACTCTGCCAAGTTCTGTATCTGTCTGCATCTTTGTAACCATCGCCTTTAATTTTCCTGCCTTCTTGCTCCCTTATATGCCTGTCATCATCGTCATCTCTTCTGCTACTTCTACCATAGCCGCAGCTTGCTTGATCCTTCATCCTTTCATCCTTAGCAGACTACCCATGTTTCTTATTCTACTAACTTCCTTCGCACTATTTATGATGGTCGTGGGAATCATTGGGCCTTCTAGATCTATCAGCGACACCATCCCTCGAACTGCCTCCCATTCATTTTCTATCGAACATTTGACCATCCACAACTTTGGGTCCTTAACAGATGGTAACCCTTTGATTGCATGCCAATGTAGTTTTGCATAAGACAAACAACATGCCTCCATTCTTCTGAGCTAAGAGGATACATCTCGGGAACCTCCGGGGTTTTTCCTAAGGGTTTGTGCCTTTCTTCATTCCATTTAGAGCGAACTTCTGCCTTAAATTTATTCCTGGTTGAACATGTCTGCATAGGTGGATGCAGCACTGGGGGAGTTTAGATGCAGGTGGATTGCTAATAAGGTTCTGCAGACCTCTCTCCCTGAACTCTCGTAATAATTCCTGGACTTCATGATCATTCGACATGGTCTTAACTGTAAACTCAAGAAAATGTGTAATGCAGGAGTCGTAGGCCTGTGTGGCTTCTTATAGAATCCCACGATTGGGTGACCTTAATGCCAGCCTTTCTTTCAACATGGCTGGGTCATACATCTCTATGAAGGCATATATTCTGAGGCTAGGAACAATGTACTCCATGGGAATAACTGCTTCTTGTCCATAGACCAGCCTAAAAGGTGTATGGCTTATCAACTTCTTGCAAGTGGTTCTATAAGGCCATAGTACTGCTAGAATTCTAAGATCCCAATCATTTCTATTAACATTGCAAACCTTCGTCAGAGCGTGCTCCATCATCTTGTTAAAGGCTTCGACGGTTCCATTTGCTTGAGGATGGTAGGTAGTAATATTCTGATGATATACTTGAAATTCTTCGGTCAATGCTTCAATAGTCTTATTTAGGAAATGTGATCCTTGATCACTCATAAGAACTCTAGGACACCCAAATCTTGAAAAGATAATATCAAAGATGAAATTCGCAGCTGTAGCAGCGCTACAGTTCTTGGCTGGCTGAGCTTCAACCCAACGAGTAAGGTAATCAGTTGTTGTAATAATGTATCTTGCTCCAGATTTCTTTGCAGGGGGATTGATTGGTCCTACAAAATCAATAGCCCATTTTTCAAATGCTTGTAACGTTACCTATGGAACCAAAGGCATCTCATGCCTCCTGGATGGTATTCCTGTCCTTTGAGAGATATTGCAGCTATGGCAATACTCTCTTGCATCCTTATGAATTGTAGGCCACCACAATCCTGCTGTCAGAATCTTTTGAGCTGTAGCTTTTCCTACATAATGACCTCCTGATGCTCCCGAATGTGCCTCAGCCAACATCAATGGATTTTCATGTTCTATGACACATCTACGTAATATTTCATCTGGTCCCATCTTATATAACTATCCTGCTATCAAGATAAAGTTAGTTGCTCTGACCACCAGCTGCTCCTTCTGTTGTTTCGTTATCTCAGGGGGTGGGAAACCTGTAGATAAGTACTGAAAAATATCCTAAAAATAGTCATCAACCATATGGATGGAAAACAACTGGGCATCAAGAAGACCTTCGTCTAAGCTAGTGGGTTCTTCTCCTGAATCAAGCCTCAACAAGTGGTCATGCCCTAGGTTAAGTCTTCCAGGCTTAACTATGATCTCAAAGTCATACTCCTGAAACAGAATCATCCATCTGCATATCCTTCCACCTAACACAGGCTTGTTAACCAAATACTTCAAAGTAGAATGGTTAGTGAACATCTTAAAATGAGATCCTAACAGATAGTGTCGAAACTTCTGCAAGGCATAAACCATAGCTAGACCTTCTCGTTCTATCGTAGTATAATTCTTTTATGCTGTGGACAATTTTCTACTTGCCAAAGCAATAGGTTGATCAATATTACCTTCACCTGACTGAGCCAATCCTACACCTAAAGTAATGCAAGATGCATCGACATGAACATGAAAATCCTTATTCCAGTCAGGGAATACTAGGATAGGGGAAGCTACCATCTTTTCTTTCAAAATATCCAAGCTTTCCTGACACTCAGGTGTCCATTCAAACTTAATATCTTTCTTCAATTGCTTTTCCATACGGACTGTAATCTGAGCATATGCTTTAATGAATTTCCTGTAATATCTAGTATGACCAAGTGTAGTGCGAAGTTTCTTAACAGACTTCGGAGGTGGCAGGTTCACAATGATGGCTATCTTCGCATGATCCACCATCAATCCTTGCTTGCACACAATGTGACCTAGCAGAATTCCAAAAGGTGCGCAAAAGATACACTTCTTCAGGTTCAATGAAATCTGATGCTGTCTGCACTTATCCAGCATAAGCCTTAAGATAGCTATATGATATTTCAATAAGCCAAAGATAGTCCAATCATCAAAGTAAACTTCCAAGAACTTATGAATGAATTACTTAAATGCAGATATGACTACTCTGGAAAACATAGCAGGTGCATTCTTCAATCCAAAAGGCATAACTGTATACTGAAACGATCCCATTTCTGTATCGAAGGTTATTTTATGTCGATCCTCTGGAGCAATTTTGATCTGATGGTAACCTAAAAATCCATCAGTGAAAGAATACACTTCTTGACCTCCGACATTGTCTAAAACTTCATCTGTAAAGGGGGTAGGAAACAGATCATGTAAGCATGCATCATCATTAGAGGAGATTTGGTGTCTAAAATGGGCCTTATAAGAAAACGTGCCAACAACAAATTTTGTGAGTTGGAATTCAAGAACCAATAGAATTTCAATAAAATGAGTCAACCATAATGGTTGAATTGACATATTTGTCATAAAAGAAAACTACTTTTTTTGTTTGTATTTTCGACATATCTCCATGTCCTTTTACTCAAATTTCAAGCAAGAGAGCTCGTTGGATGTGGAATTTAATTCCGCATCCAACGAGTACCCACAGTGCATTCTTTTGATGGACCCCGCTACCCCAAAAACAAGAAATACCTGAAAAAACGTGATGATGATGTCATCATCACATTTTTTCAGGTATTTCTTGTTTTTGGGGTAGTGGGGTCTTTCAAAAGTATGCAGTGTGGGTACTCGTTGGATGCAGAATTAAACTCCACATCCAACGAGCTCTCCCGCTCAGAATTTGAGTAAATACATAGGGAGATATGTCAAAAATACGAACACAAAAAGTAGTTTTTTTCATTCTTCCTCCAAAATTAATAAGTATTATTTTATTATTTTAACTATTATTTTATTATTTTCCTTAGGAGGCCCATTTTATACCCCAAATTTTCTCTAATGTCAGCTTCCTGAGATCAACACAGATTTGGATTTCTCCCTTGGTCTTCTTTTCTTGTACCACCATGGGGCTGACCCATTCTGACTCTTTGACAGGCTCAATGATTCCTGCTGTGAGCATCTTGTCGAGCTCCACCCTGACTTTTTATTTATACTTAGGGTTCAGCCTATAAGGGCACTGCTTCATAGGCTTCACATCAGGTTTCAAAGGGATTTTTATCACTCCTATATCACCAAGGATACCTTTCATTTCTGAGAACTTTGTCGAGAATAGGTCCTGATACTCGTGGAGAAGTTGGGTCACTTTGCTTACCGTTGCTTCATCCCAATAATCTCCAATAGTAGCATACTTAGGCATTTCTTCTAACCCAATTTTTACTTGCCTCGTCTTCAAGGGCTGAGTCACTTCTGGTGCTTCGACTGTTGGTCCATGTACTTTGCAGTGTCCTTCTGACTTAGGAATGTTTATGTTGCATGGGTCATCATCCTCGTCAATTGCGAGGTTATATCATTCTACTGCATTAGCTTCTTGTTCTTTCCAATGAGGTTGGTACTCAACTGTTTCTTTACCATCAAACACCTTAGTGTGGATCAGCCTAACAGCTGCGTCCCAAGCAGGACAAACCTCATTAATAGAAAATGTCAGCACAAAACTATCAACAAGACTATCCCAACTTACAGTACCCTAGAAAAGCTCCACCTCTGCATACCAATTCTTTGCGACAGGTTCTAGGGTGTGCACGAACCGATGTACCCATTCTTCACGAGGGACATGCTTCCATGCTTCATAACACTATTCCAAATGTTCTTGAGGGCTAGTCTGACCATTAAACCTACTTCGCACCTCCTGAGGTTGATCCACGAATCTAAGGTGAAGAAGCTTTTGACAAGCTTCCCAACTCTGAATATACTTCTTATGACCATTCCACCATCTAGCAGCTCTGGCTCTAAATACTGAATCTAGAGTTTCCATTTTCTGTGAATCTGGTACCTGCTTTGAAAATTGCAAAATAAACTCTTCGGGGTCTGCCAAGCCATCAAAAATAGGTAAGACTCTTTTCTGTGAGCCAAGCCATCTGAGACACTTGGTAATTCTTGCACACCGATGTCCATGTAGCTCATAAAGTCTATGCTTCCAATTCTCTAGGCCTTCATCTGAATCAGTCATGCAAGAACTATCACACTTCCAATCCATTATACCTTCAGTAGTAGGGTTAACATAGTCTTCCTCTCTAGCTGTGATGTTGTAGATGTGATCCAGAACATCCTGATCCTCATATCTGACTGGCTCTGTGTACCTTTCTCCTTGAGAAGGGTCCAAGGGGACTATGACTCTCAAGCCTTTTCCTTCAAAACTCATCTGTCTATTCTTAATATTGATTACTGCAGAATTCTCTATTGCCCATTCAATTCCTAGCAAGGCTGGATAGGGGTTTCTATCATCAATTATCTCAATGACTTCAAAATATGCTAAGGTACTGACTCCATCAATGTCTACTGGGACACTAGAGAATCTTCCTAGGGGCACAATCTTCTATTGATTGGCTAACTCAACTGTATAGGGGACCATTCAATGGTGGGTTTTCCCATTTGTTCCCATGTCTGCTTAGTTAAGACGTTGAATTCTGATCCCAGGTCTAAAATGATCATAGTCATGTCATACTCTCCTATCTGAGCATGCAATCTCATTTCTCTTCTAGTTCTTCTAACTCTATTGACAGTTTTTTCTTTACCAGAGCTTCGCTGAGGTTCACAAGAAGCAATGACTTTCTGTAACTCATTTAAAGCATTCTAATTTTGTAAGAGCTTCATACAACTCTGTAAAAATGTCAACATTGTACTTACTTTCTCTGTCGAAGCTTCTTGAGACTGTGACTACTGTTGATGCTGCTGCGCAGGTGCTACTGCTATGCTCGGATCAACAAAGTATTTTTTGGCTTCCATAAAGGTTATTTTTCTATTCCCACATCGAAGGTTGGAACTTTCTCTAGGGTCTTACGAACCCAAGCCTCGTCAGGTTATTTTTCCTTATTTTGCATTTGTGTTGTAGCTCCACTCCTTGTAACAATGTTAATGGATGGGACAGGTCTTTGCTCTACAATAATCATCTGAATATTATGAGGAGGAGCACTATTTCTTTCTTGTAAATTGGCTATCAGCTGCGGGCATTGCTCAATGACATGATCTACTGCTCAGCAATATCGACATGTCATAGTTGGGTTTCGACAGTAGATGACCTGCCTGGTTGTAGTTATAGCACACAACCTGGCCTCGACCTCTTCGAGACATACCACCATGACCACGACCTACAAAAGCACCTCAACCTGATGTACTACCACGGTAACCATATCCTTCATTGCCTTGTGCATCACTTTGTACCCTATAAGCATCATATGTTCGCTCTCGCATAAGGTCAAAACTACAACATTCCTCTTCGTTGTGTCCCACTGACTTACAGAACTTGCAATAGGGATTCTTAGGGACTTGCACATATCTTTGTAGAAAATAGTAGTCTTCAGGTTGATGTTGGCAAGTTGTTCTACAAATCTCACAATATAGAACATTAGGGTTAAATGGGTTCGGCGCACCAGTATTCAGGTAATTTCTTAGCGCAGGGCATTGTTCCTTATCATGACCTTCTGTCCTACATTGTGTACACCACACCTCTTCATGAATAGAATTCCCTTTTTTCATGTCGCGTAGCTCCAAATCCATTTCTGCTAACTGCGGTTATATTTGTGCTATGCCAGAATTATCTTCGACAGGGGCTGTTTCTAGTTTCATGGCAATCTCCAAAGCTTCTTGCTGATCAACAACCTTCTGTTGCATGAGTGGCATTCTTATATGAGGTAATAAGGCTGCAATGAACCATTATTTATGTTACACTGGTCCAATAGTGAAACTAACTTGATCTAGCAGAACTTTGAACCTCTGATCAAAGTCCCAAACTGATTCACCTCGTCTCTGCTGAATCTCTTTCAATTCAATTATACATTGTGATTCTGATTTAGGCTTCTTAAACTCTTTGATCATTGCTGCTTTAATATCAGCCAAGACATGGTTCTAAGTACTGGAAAACTTCATAAACCAAGTCAAGGCTCGGTCTCTAAAAGAAGTGACCAGCTGCGCTCTTCTTACATCTTGATCCAAAATGTTCTTAGCTGTCCACACAGCTTTGCATAAAAACCAAAACTGTTCTAGGTCCTTTGATCCAATTCCTTTGAAAACTGGGAGCTTGATATCATCAGTCATATGAGCCATAGCGGATTGAGGGGGGGGAGAACTTACTGGGGTAGACTGACCTATGACCGAAATACTCGGGATAGAGTTACTACCAGACTGCGATGAGTTCCCAGGGGTATAAGATCTTCGCTGCGGGGTGATAGGAAAATTTCTAACAAAAGGGTTTTCTTCAGATTCAAGGTCTTCTGGCATATACTTGGTATTCTAACCTAGGGTATAGAATTCTAAGTTTCTCTTGTATCTTTTACCACTTCGCAGCAAACCACTTTGCTCGTCGAAGTTGCTTTCACTTCCAAACATAGGTTAGTAAAAATAATTCTAGCAATCTGATTCTATAAGCAATATGCCCTTCTTAGCCAAGAGCATTTTAATTTGCAGACTAAGTGAATTTAGGTACTTAACCCTTGGTCCTTTGAAGAACTACCTTTCAACTTCGCTAAAAGAGGTACTTGTGTCAATGGCAAATTCTTTCACAAAAGCTTCAAGGGTTCATGTTGTCCAGAAATCAACAACGCGCAATATTGCATTATTCACTCTTTTCAATATATTAACTCTTACTGGGGTCCAGTCAGGAAACTGATCTTCTTGGAAGTTTGTCCTTCGCTCTATCAACTTGGATAACCACTAGTGCAATTCTATGTCAATACTACCAAAGAAAATTTCGTAAATATCAGCAAAAATGTACCTTTGTAAGAATTCGTCTGAGCTACGACGACGATCCTTATTTTCTTGTTCAAGAAATTTATGATAGGTAGCTTCAACCCAATCACTAATTTATTTTACTGAGGGCCTCCAAAACATAGCCCTTCAGGTACGACGTAAATCCCTCTTGATCAGATACTGAGTTCAACCGAAAATGGAACCAATTTGTTGGGCTATAGGGCAGACCCAGGTTTTATACCATTAACTTCGCACCAACAAACAGACCCACAGTGTTGGCCCTTTCGGTAACAACCTGTGAACATGTTGCAGTCTCACCCGAAACAGCTATGGGGTGCTGCAGAACCAGGTTTCTGCAAGCAGAAGAGGGATATTATTGTACCTTTAGCCTTAACAACAAATATTTATACCAAACAAAGCTTTGATATTCACTTAATTAGCTTCGCAGTTAGATAAAAGACGTTTCTTGCTTAACCCTTAACTGGAAATTCACAGTGAAGGTAATATTAACAGTTATCTTACTTTATCAATTATCTACTTATCAATGCATAAAATAAAACCATAACAGAAACAACACAAAATAACCACAACACAAGATATAACGTGGTTCACCCCCAGTGTAAGGGCTACGTCCACAAAACTGTGCTTTTATTCCACTTATTCAAAACAACAGTCTGATTTGCGCACTGAGCAGCATATCCGCCCTTCAAATCTAACTGCGCACTTAGCTGTAGTTCCTTTCCTTACAAAACCCTCTGCACACACAACTGCAGAGGTCATCCATGCACACAGCTGAGACTTGACCTTAAAACCCAAAAATAGATCTATCTTTCTCACATCAGATGATCCTCGTTTCATTAGATGATCTTGACATATTTACATGAGTGCCTATTTATACAAGTGCACTATTACAAAATCATGGGCTTACACCCAAATTTTATGGACAATTACAAAAAAGAGGGCTTTGACTCAACCCCGATACCCCTAAGACTATTTTGAGTCACAACTCTGCTTACAAGCTTCCACAAAAATAGCGGAGTTACCAAAATTAGTGACCATTAAGGTGCGCGCCCCAACAGTTTTGTCTATTTTTAGGTCCAAGTGGCAGTCATCTATTGCATGACTCTTAACTTCATAGATCACACACCAAGAAGCTTTTCCATTCTTCATGTTATATGGGCAATCATTCATCGTATGGTCTCCATGCTCCTAACATATATTGCAGAAACATTTTGTTTGAAAAAAATGAATGTCTTGTTGGCTTACATCCTGTTGAAAATTATCTTTAGTATGGCCTGCTGTAGAGCATTTTTTGCACCAGATCTCCTGAGTTTTAGTTCTCTTAATGATTTCTACATGATTTCCAACTATTCTTTAATTTGTGTGTCCACAGTAGGGTATGTTGGGTAGTCCTCATCCATCTCGACCTACAAATCTTTTGTTAGTGCTTCTTCATATGTTTTGAATGTCTCCAGACTTATATGTTGTCAGATATTTTGGGAGAGTCCTGCAAGAAACTATTGAATCAATCATTTCTCATCAATAGCATAGCCTATTTGGCTCAAGAGGTCTTTCCATATTTTGTCATAGTCTCGAATGATTTTTGTTGGTTTCTGTATTGTAGACTTAAGTTTAATTTAGTGTTTTGAAAAAGGATAGAAATTGATGCTTGATCTCTGATTTAGATGTGTTAGGTGTCCTTTCGGTATAAGTCATATACCAAGTTAACGCTCTCTTTCATAGGGAACCTGCAAATTGCGCCATTTGTCTATCTTCATTTGTAACTTGATTGGCCTCCCACGTTGAATCGTAGATGAATCAATATCGCCTGAGTTCTTCATCTCCCTCATATAGAGGGATATGTGTTGAATCATGCCCCATGTCGGCATCGGTTTCTCCTTCAGGAGGTGATAGTCACGGGGGTGGTGGTCGGGGTAGTGGGATATTCTATGTATCTCTTTGTCCACAGCTAGTCTCTATGGAACTTTTGTTTCTATCAGATATTTTGGTTGTCGGTTCTATTTCGACAACTTGTCAGTCAGTTTCGACTTCTTCTGTCAATGTCCAACTGCACTGTTATTCCCATGAGTTCGACAGGTCTGTATTTTGTAAAGATGTTTTTGGAAGGTGGGTACTCCTTCATGTCTGGGGTAGAGTAAATGGATGCTTCATCTGGACGGGTATGCCTGAAGTGTAACCCAATTTCCTTCCCCAGGTCAACGGATCACTAAATGATTGTCATCATTTACTTCTTCGTCTAGTCGACTCCATATACCAAACTCACCAGCTCTTAGTCTTAGGTCCTCCTTGACAATTTCTTGTATTCGAGTACTTGGATTTATTGGAGACAGAGGTATTACCTCTTGGGGTGTTTCAAGTTGGAGAGCTTCTCATTTCTCTATCCACAAATATTCCTCCATTGGTGACACCTCTTCATCTGTGCCTTCCTCCTGTCAATCATGACCTGATCGCGGTGGATTTTCCTCATGTTCTGTCACCCTGGAAACCATTCTTCTTTGGAGCATTATAGCTTGCTCTTGTATCTCTTCCCTTATTTTATGCATATTCTCCCTTTCTATCTTCTATAGATTCAATGTACCTTTGTGAGTCACTATCCATTCAATTTCCTTCTTAGGTCGGCTTTTCATTGTTGGTGGTGGTATTTCTTAGGTCGACTAGAATCCTTCTACTCTACCTTAACACATGACCAGCTACCCCTCCATAGCCTACCCAACGCTTTAGTAAGCTTAGATAGTTCTGTCTACTTGTTTAGGAAGTACTCCCACTCCCTTTCGGCAATAAATGTTTCCCACGCTCTTTTCTTTTCCAACCAGTTAGTGTTTGTGTTATATTTTTATCATTTAAGCTAGCATTAAGTTAGGATATTAATTGAGAGAATATAAATCACATCAATCAAACACATAAGACAATGAACACAAATATTTTCCTCAGGGAAACCATAAAGGATAAAACCCCGCAACTTCCTCAGAGATAGAATCAACAACAAATAGAAAAGCCCCAAAAATAGTAAGATGATATCCCAATAGGAGTAGCCTCTTTCTTTCTATCCCCAGCAACTTCTTCTTCCTCAGCTATGTGCTACAACTGAGTTTGAGTGAGTGTGTGATAAATAAAGAGGCTCACTCTCTATTTATACTAATTCCTGACTTGATAATGACTCACTAGGGATGACTTTTCTAGGAGAGTCTAATAACCCTAGTGCTCCAGAATTGTTGGGACTTTAACCCTTGAACAATAGGAGGGTTACACATAATGACTTGACATAACTTGTTTACATTATAGAACCTCATGATAGGAACATCAGGGCATGACATGACTCAAATACATTATAGACACTTCCCAGAATAAATGTCGGGGTATAAGAAATAAGATATATAAGTGAATACATTCCAAAGTTACAAATACATGAACACTCCCTCTTAACTAGGAAGGTATTCTTTCAACACATTTTTTAGCACTGGTCTTCTTCTCTGTATCGACTGAATCATCTTGTCATTTTTGGGAAACTAGCCCCATGAATATGAACATACATAAAATGCTTAAAACATAAAAAATACTAAGATGCATAATCATACATATATTCAGCGGAAGAAAAATGACATTCATTCATACACATGTTCATCATAGTTCATTAACAGTAAACATAATTACAGGAAAGAAATAGACAAGGATACTTATGTCATAAAGGACTTGTCCTGCAACTAGCGACGTCGCTACAATGTTCCACCCAACCATAGACTAGCGTGCTCATCAATCTCTCAGCAACACTTCCACCCCCAAGATGGGCATGATTCCCTAAGGAATAAGGGACTAAGCATGTTTACACATAGCCAAGGTACACAAATCAGCCAAGTCCCCATAGCAGGGCTTATCAGGCTATCAAGGAGCTAGGAGAAGTTAAATGCTAAGCTGGTGAGCTCATGGAAGAGCTAAGGATGCCTACACCAGAGCTAGCCTAACCTCTAAGACACCCACACACACCCGACACCAGGAATCAATCCCTTCTCTACTTCATAGTCCCTCAGGCCCTGACTTCCCTTTCTAGTGCTCTTCCGCGATTGTGGAGAAGAAATCCAGCCATCTAACCCTGTCTATGTGGCTCCCAAACCCAGGTTTCTCAAGCATACCTAGCCTTTAATCCCACTCCACACAATATGAAGACCAACCACTACATGCATGCAGCAAAACCAAGCTATTCACAGCTGGGACAGGGGAAAATCGATCCCTGAGTCATTCTTGGCCCTATTGTGGCCAAAATGACTCAGCAACAACCTACAGCAACTCAAGAACGCACACGAGACCACAGCAAGTGAACAACATGGGGAAAACAATATCAAACACAAAATCAAGGAAAGAACCACAGCCCCATCTCACAATGAAGCGACGAGAACATTACATAGTCCCAAAATGGGAGAGAAACCAGAGTCCCAACATTGACAGGGGAAACCATCAACGTAGACCACAATCGATATGGGGAAAAACACATACGTAGACCACGAATCGGCAGGGGAAAACACATATGCACCGCCCAAAATGTGAAGTTTCATTCATAGTAAATCATGGGTGACAGTAATCGGTTTTTCTAGCTCTATGTGAGGAAAATGGTGATGAATCCCAATCGGTGCATGAGAGAACCGAACATCCCTGCGTGAGATGGACCGTGAAGAGAAAAATCCCACCTGTGAGGTCTGAACAGCCAAAAAATGATCTTGATTTTTCCTAGATGGTGCATGTGGGTGAGCCAACTGAAGAGAGTGGGAGAGTGGTTGCATTTTTCTATTGGTTTCCTTTCCCCCATGTGAATGGAATGACCCAACTTGAGGAGGGTGCATGTGGATAGACCTGCCACCCACCACTACTCAGCANACCAACAGTAGTTTAGTGGCTAACACATGGCTTTTCCCCAATGGCTCTCATGGGTTAGACAAACCCCCCCCCCCACCCCCTTAACCTTAGGAAATCATGCCCTTTTCGTTTAACGTTGCACCATCGTAGCTGGCTGTAAGTTTATTTTAATTGATGTGCATATTTACATGATGCCAACTATAATGTGTCAGATAGCATGATATACCATCGGCAACGATCCCAATTTCTGAAACATACACAACCAAATCGATGGTGGGGATTTTTCCTTTAGCTACACACCACAACTAATTATGAAATATACATCATGTATATTTAAATACAAATGGGGTCAATACTAGGGTATTACAATCCCATCCCCCTTGGAATAACGTCGTTCTCGGTGTTCCAATACATATACTATTTGCACATCAAATTTCAAAATTTTGCAGATCTGTCCCACGTTCAATTATTTACTTAAAATTTCAAGACCAAACCCCTTGGATTCCATGAGATTCTCTTGCTGGTTCTCAGCTTTCAGCTCATCCCCAAGTCTAGGGACTTTTCTGTATCTTCAGTATCTCTCCAAGATTTTCTTGGGTCTTGGCAATTGTTTGAAGAATACTTCTAGCCAAGTCTAGCAGCTTTTGGTCTGCTACTATGATCAATGTGCACATTGGACTTCACTTTTCTCACCTGTGAAATGCATAATTGAAATTCTATTAGACCAAGCATAATATAGGCATTAAAATTAGTCAATTTATTGCCCAGTTGGCATGACAATCCAAGTCTCATCAAGGAGACTTTCATATTTTTCATGCCTTCCCAACAGGCACATGAGCTCCTTCATATCCATTCTTGGGAAGGGAATTAACCATTCCAGCATTCATAATTATTTTAAGCAAATAGACACATTCTATTTTCAGCCATACATGCATTCAACAATCTTTTGTTTTCACAATGCATAAGTATATATATATAACTAAAAGGCAAGAGAGAGCAGCAAGAGTTTTTCCCCTCTTTGTCTTGTTCCATCTTGGAACCCACACCACCACTGTGTTTTTTCATGCTCTCAACCTCTTTCACTTCATCATGAATGTTGGACCAATACCTCTTGGTCATGACACTTAGTGTCTCTGGTCTATTTCAGACCTCTCAACAATGGGGCCTCCCCACATGGTTTGTCTCGACTGCTAGGAACTTCACAATCTCATTAGCACCTTCTTCATTACTGCTCATTCTCAGCTCTTCAAGATAGTCACATGTCCACATGCACCCCTAGGATTCTCTTATAGTCCTCGCTTCCAGTGATACCTATATTCAAACATTGAATAAATTCACATGTTTAGTTTATTCTCATGAGTTTTTATCTTTTAAAAAAGAGATTAAAACATCACAACCAAATGATATACACATGCATATTCATAAGCAAGAATTGCAAAATAATCCAATACTTATCTGTATTGTGCGTTTCCTTGTTGGTCCATAGGATTCTGCTTCGCTTTGCAAGCCTTGGGATCGCCTATGGACTTGGATGTTAGGTCAGCATGTAGGCTACTTCACAACATCCTTTTATGTATATCAGGCACAGTCAAGCCAACCTACAGTTGGGTTTATCAGACCATCCAACCAAGCCAATATACAATTGGGTTTATCAGGTTGCAGCCACTCAAGCCAATTCACTGCTGGGTTTATCAAGCTACTCAGCTAAGCCATCTAACAGTTGGGTTTATCATACTGCAGGTAGTCAAGCCAATACTGTAACATTTCCACAATTTCCACAACATCAAATAATTACACAGTCAAGCAAACCTTTAGTTGGGTTTATTAGACCGTCAACAAATTACCTACACTTATATCAACAATCAATCATCTACCAAGCCAACACCATTGGGTTTATCAGGCCATCGACAATAATACATGCACTTATATCAACAATGAATCATCATCCAATCCAACACCGTTGGGTTTATCAGGCCATCAACAATAACACATGCACTTATATCAACAATCATTCATCAGCCAAGCCAACATCGTTGGGTTTATCAGGCCATCAACAATAACACATGCACTTATATCAACAATCATTCAACAACCAAGCCAACACCATTGGTTTTATTAGGCCATCAACAATAACACATGCACTTATATCAACAATCAATCATCATCCAAGCCAACATAGTTGGGGTTATCAGGCCATCAATAATAAACGACCATTCCCAGGTACATGATCTACTATGGATTCCCCAGGCATATAATAGCCCAACATCTCCTTCCAGTACATCTTCATGTTGAATGGGAAGGAAACTTTATCATTACCATTTTCAGGTTTCATCTCTAGTAGTGAGCTCTAATTCAACTACCCCATACAACACAAGAAACCACTCCCTTCTTTGCTCTTCAGTCCCTTAGAAATGTCTCCTTCTCTGTGCTCTTCAGTAGGATGTAGGAGGAGACCAAGCCATTGTCCATTTAGTGTGCAACACTAGACTACATCTAGTTAGCCTGACAATACAAGCAATATAAGCAACTTGTCAGCATTATTGCTCTAAAACTGTAATCATATTTCATATCATTCACTATCAAGTATTGAGACACCAAGAGTGCGTCCACTCCCTAGGCTGTAATCAATATTGAAAACCCTTTCATGATCTGACATCAGGAAAGTGTGCATCCATTTCCGATGTGTTCCATGTAGGCTCTATTCATACTCAAGCAATCGGTCATAATGGAAATAAAATCAAAACATGTTTTGCATATTGAATTCAACAATTTGACATTCATATTCTTAGCTAGGTTTACAAAACACTTATCCATCTGTCGATGCAGTATTCCTTCATTAAGGAGGAATGGGGGCTCCCTTCTCTGAGTTGACAGTCCCTTGGTTTGCTATCCCAACTCCTTTTTACATTTCATATTCACACATGTCTTACTGACATAATCCATACCATCTCACTCATGTTGTTTACCAAACATGTAGTGTAGATGAGACATTTCCAAAATGTCCAATGGAGTTTCACCCGAAACCCATTTCCAATATAAGGGAAAACCTTCCCATGAAATTTGTCTCCTGTAGGTCATCACACATGATTTTCCTATAGTGTGTACCCCTGGAACATTCACCAAATAGCCAACAGTCAATCATTATCTGATAATACAATCCAAATTGATTGTTCCATAACAAAGCAATAACATTATTAATTAAATTCAATGATAATTTTGCAACTCTGTTTACTATAGAAACCGATTTGCTTGGCAATGAGGTGCTTGTCATTTGTGTCCTCTTGTAAGTAGAACCACTATGCCCATTATAATTTCATGCTTACTAACATAATATGAATACCCACCTACAATGCGTCCCCCTAACACAATCTTATGCAAGCCAATAGTGATTAGTAGTTGTCAGCAATTTCTTAAATCCGAAATTCACAAATTCAAATTTACAAATCATTATGCATACAAACTATTATTACAGACATGATACTCTTCTCATGAGGTTTGTCTCTTTCACATGGTAGATTCTGGCCTTTTTCATGGTCTTACTCTCATTTCCATGCTCCAAACAGACTACCTAAAACCTGAACTTCGATCAACCAAACACTTGGTAACTCTTGATGCATATAACCTTTTCATTGCTGTAACAATCACTGAAGCATTTTTAGAAGTCAAATACTTCCAACTATTAATCACATCAATATTACCGAACTCATTTACTTCCCGCAATCATTATCATACTTTAAACTGCAGGGTATAGTCACATCATTCATTCTATTTAAATGAAATGTTTAAATACTCCTTACTTCACAAGTGTATCATTTGTACCACCTTGCCCTTCCATAGAGCATTCCTGCATCCAATCGATCATGACTATCCTGCATTCATAATAGCCTTTGGAATGGTTCTAGAATTGTCGTCGATTCATCATTTCAGCCATTAGTAATATAATATCACATGCACTATCTCAATGCATTCATGCAATGCAACACAACAATTGCACCCATACTTATGTAATCAATTACTCACACCCTTCATATGCATCCATTCAATGCATAACCACAATATTTATAAAATCTTTTAATGCATATCCACTCAATGCTAGATTGCATTGATTCAAGAATACTATGCATTCAAACATACCATGCATGGCCTAACCATGACTACTTCATATAGGATGCATGACTGCTATCAAGATCATCAGTGCTTACCATCCTTGGGCTACTAATCTCATAACAACATAATACCAGCATGACACATTTCTATATGAATGCAGTATAAAATTCAAATACCCACATGGTATGAGACCTCTTACTTTTACCACTCCATGCAATTGTCATAATTAAACTCTTACCTTCATGGGTCCTACTTACACCCTTGACATTACCAGTTTGGTTGGTCCTTTGCAAGAGATTACAGAATTTGCTCACCAACTTTTGATTATGGGCTGGTTTCCTTATCCCTTTCTCCATAGGGTTGCTGGTCACATTCGTCAGCATCAACAACATATTCAGCCATGTCCATGTTGTCGTTGGTTTTTCCACTAATGCCAACACCAATACAATAACTATCATTAGTGGTTTATTATAAATGTATAATCCTCAATATCCTATGCATGCAAAGCATATCCTCATAAATTTCAAGTATAAAACTTATAAAAGTTAGTTATAATCAGCAAGATAGGGTTTAAGGCAAACTTCCCTTTTTAAGTCCCTCATCCTTTCATGGAACTCCTCGTACACACAACAGCTGGTTTGAATTCATGGTCTTGCTACCTCTGGCATGTAATTCCTGTATTTGTCAATTTTGACAGCAACACATTTATGTTTCAAGCAGTCACTAGCACTTTGCTGCTCCAAATTCAAATTATGGTGACTCTCCCTTGTTCCCTATTGGATAATATTTTCAACACCTATCCACATGCTTCATTACGACCTCGAGTGTGAAAACCACACTACTTCTAGAATGATGACAAACATACAACTATATTTTGGTCAGGAATGCTAACTTTAGTCACCTAGGGTTTTCTCCCTTTTCAGCCCTGTGACCAATGACAGTCTGCTGAATCGGATGAAAACCTACTAAAAGACAGTTGAAAACTGCTTGAAAAATTACTGAGAAATTCCTTTGAAAAACCCAAATCTCCTTAGGCCCAATCGAACCTTCTTCCAACTATTTTTCCAACATTTCGGTGGTCAAACCAACTACACTTTTGATCTGCATCGGTGAGCAAATTAACTATTCATCAGCAGTCTGTTTTCTTACTCCTTTCCGGCGTTTCGATGGGAAAAATGACTAGACTTCCAATTTGCATCGATGAGGAAACTAATTGTTGATCGGGTGCACAGTCATTTGAGCAGCTGCAACGGTGGGAAAAGATCTTTCTACAGTTTTTGCGATGAACTGACTGAGCTTTCGATTAGTGATCCGATCGTTAATGAAATTCCAATGCTTGTATACTCCTCAAAATTTTCTTCTAATCGGGTCTCTTCCCTGATAAATCCTCAGTGTTTCGGTGGCTGAAACTTCTAAATTCTTCCGCTGTATCGACGAGTTACTTGTCTATTTTCTTCTGTCGTATCAGCCCTGTCTTGGTCTACTATTTCGAGTATTATCGGCGATATCATAGACTAACTTGTTGCATTGGTGTCCAAGTTCCCTATGCATCGGACAGTTAGTCATCAAGCTTTCCACAATGGCGGCCCACAATATCCCCAAGTCTTCCATAGCCATAAGTCTATCGATGATCGGAACCCCTAGAAGCTGCGACTTCGGTGCTCGGATGTATTCCTCATCAGGTGGTTAGTCCTCTCGATCTCTGCAATGGTAGACATTTGACCAACATATTTACCTAATGTAGCTCATCGACGAATTAATCATCTAAGCATTAGCGATGTGATCAACTAACCATCACCGATGGCTGAATATTCTAGGACTTAGAAAAAATTTCAAAATTTTCTCTCTCTTCCTTTCCGAACTTCGTCGGCTCAACCATCCTTTATTCTCTACCAATCCGTTTCTTATCTGTTGGTGAAAACTTCCTCTATCCATCGTCGGTCACACAACTATTTGTTTCCATCGCCCAGAGCTACCATTTACTAACACCTTGGCCTTCCCACCAAGTGCTCCGATGGGCCGATAGTTCTGGCACTTAGAAAATTTTGTGAATTTTCTTGTCTTCAATTTTCTGATTGCTGCTGGGTAGAAGGAAACCTGCCTCTGTTATCTGATCCGTCATGTCCCATTTAGGCCCATGCTACAACTTTAGCTTTGATACAATGTTGTAACATCCCCGAGCCTCCGACCAACGAAGAGGACGCTATTGAACACTAAACATCTAGGAAACTAGCCCCATGAACATGAACATACATAAAATGCTTAAAACATAAAAAATACTGAGATGCATAATCATACATATATTCAATGGAAACAAAACAACATTCATTCATACACATGTTCATCATAGTTCATTAACAGTAAACATAATTGCAGGCAAGAAATAGAGAAGGATACTTATCTCATAAAGGACTTGTCTCGCAACCAGCTACGTCACTGAGATGTTCCACCCAACCATAGGCCAACATGATCATTAATATCTTAGAAACACTGCTACCCCCACGCTGGGCATGATTCCCCAAGGAATAAGGGACTAAGCAGGTTTACACATAGCCAAGGTACACAAATCAACCAAGCCCATGCAGCAGGGCTTATCAGGCTATCAAAGAGCTGGGAGAAATTAAATGCTAAACTAGTGAGCTCATGGACAAGCTAAGGACACCTAAACTAGATCTATCCTGACCTATAAGACACCAACACACACCCGACACCAGGACTTAGTCCCTTCTCTACTTCACAGTCCCTCAGGCCTTGACTCCCTTGCTAGTGCTCTTCCAGGGTTGTGGAGAAGAAATCCAGCCATCTAACCCTCTCTATGTTGCTCCCAAACCCAAGTTTCTCAAGCATACCCAGCCTTCAATCCCACTCCACACAGTCCGAAGACCAACCACCGCATCCATGCAGTAAAACCAAGCTATTCACAGCTGGGACAGGGGAAAATCGATCCCTGAGTCGTTCTTAGCCCTATCGTGGCCAAAACAACTTAGCAATAAACTACAACAGCTCAAGAACTCACATGAGACCATAGCAAGTGAACACCATGGGGAAAACAACAGCAAACAAAAAAATAGGGAAAGAACCACAGCCCCATCTCACAATGAAGCGACGGGAACATTACATAGTCCCAAAATGGTAGAGAAACTAGAATCCTAGCATTGACAGGGGAAACCATCAATGTAAACCACAATTGATATGGAGAAAAACACATACGCAAACCACGAATCGGTAGGGGAAAACACATACACACCACCCAAAACACCAAGTTTCATTCACAGGAAATCATGGGTGACAGTAATCGGTTTTTCCAGCTCTGTGTGAGGAAAACGATGATGAATCCCAATCGATGCATGAGAGAACCAAACGTCCCTGTTTGAGATGGATCATGAAGAAAAAAATCCCATCCATGAGGTCTGAACAGCCAAAAAATGATCTTGATTTTTCCCAAACGGTGTGTGCAAGTGAGCTGACTGGAGAGAGTGGGAGAGTGGTTGCATTTTTCTGTTGGTTTCCTTTCCCCCACATGAATGGAGCGACCCGGCTGGAGGAGGGTGAATGTCGATAGGCTTGCCACCCACCACTACTCAGCAAATAACTTCCATCAACCAACAGTAGTTTAATGGCTGACACATGGATTTTCCCCAATGGCTGTCATGGGTTAGACAATCCCCCCCCTTAACCTTAGGAAATCATGCCCTTTTCATTTAACGTTGCACCGTCGTAGCTAGATGTAGGTTTATTTTAATTGATGTGCATATTTACATGATGCCAACTATAATGTGCCGAATAGCATGATATACCATCGGCAACGATCCCAATTGCCGAAACATACACAACCAAATCGATGGTGGGGCTTTTTCCTTTAGCTCCACACCATGATTAATTACGAAATATACATCATGTATCTTTAAATGCAAATGGGGTCAAAACCGGGGTATTAAATCAAGTTGTCTTCATGTTCAAGTCTTCTTCATCTTCAAGTCTTCTTCATCTTCAAGTCACCTTCGTCTTCAAGTCTTCTTCTAAGTCATCTTCTTCTTCAAGTTGCCTTCATCACGGGATCTATATCATCAAGATTGCTATATCATCATCACTGTATCATCATCAAATCTAGATCATCACTTGATATGGATTATCATCACATCTGGATCATCACTTGATTTGGATCATCATCATCGGTGTTATCTCAGAATGCTGCTATCTCTTGATTCTTCTCATCACAGAAAGTTCTACAGAGCCAGCCATTTTTCATGCTGGTTGTAGGCCTACCCTTCATGTAGGTCTTTGGCACTTATATTTGACCCTAAGTCATAATGGCCCTCCCAACTCTTACATCTGACCTCATCTTGTTAGAAAGGCATTCCCAACACTCACATATGACCTCATCTTGTCAGAAAGGCCCAGCAATCACATCTGATCATGTGTAAACACATTGCACCAGAATGGCTTAGCACTTACATCTGTCCTCATCTTGTCAAAAAGGCTCTACACTTACATCCGACCTCATCTTGTCAGAAAGGAACAACACTCACATCTGACCATGTGTAAACACACCGCACTAGAATTGCTCAGCACTTACATTCAACCTCATCTTGTCAGAAAGTATTTGCACTTACATTCGACCTCATCTGGTCAGATGAGGTCGAATGGCTCAGCACTTACATTCGACCTCGTCTTGTCAGAAAGGATATGCACTTACATTCGACCATTTGTAAACACATCACATTGAAAAGGATCCCAGTCCTAGACTAAGGATTCCAGGTAACTGACCAGGTGCCTCCATTCTCCCAGAGAATGGTATCAACCCTTAGATATGATCAAGTGGGAACACATCCCTCAATCACATCAGAATGGCCATGCACTCACATCTGATCATGTAAGACTACATCCCATAGTGTTGGAATATAATTCGTCGGGATTATACTTTAGTGTAAATATTAGGAATATGAATAGTTACATAGTTAGGTGAAAAGGCTGGTTGGAAGATGAATCTCAACCACCATATGAAATGTATAAATGTATGCATTAGCAATGGAATAAATGGAATTCGGGAGTTATTATCCAACAGTCGTATCAGAGCACCACCTGCCATAACTCCTGCCTGATGCGTTTCAGTCCTGCTGCACACCTACCTGCCTATTGCCAGTCTACATATTCATCTGCCCTTTCCTCAGTCTGCAGATTGCATGCATTGGTGCATGCGCTGGATACTCAAACTTTCATGAGTGATGCGATAGTACTGGTGAATGCCCTTTGCGTGAATATTAGTGTGATTGTTGAATGAATCGAGTTGCGGTTTCGACTGGTGAATGGAGCTGTGGAGATTGAAGTCATATTACTGTTACTGTGACCTCTTTGAAGACTGCATGCATTGAGTGGAGGTAAATATTGTTGCAAAATATGTTGTGACCGTTTGATTGCACAAACTCTAATTTCTGCCCAAATTCTTGTGCATGGAGTGTTTTCTGGAAAATTTCTACAAATATTTTCATATGTAGGATATGGGTGCTACATATTGAAGGGCCCTGAGCCAACGTATTGGCTAATGTCGTGAATATGAAGAGTCTGTGACTACATCTTCTGGAAAACAAGCATTCAGGTTGTGTGATATAACCTCTATGTTGAAGATGGAAGTTGTATAACCTCACCTTGAAGCCCGAAGACATTGTGAATACTCAATGCATGGAGGCAATTCATTCTATTGTTCGTTGACGATACAGAAACTGTATTGTTTGACCTAATTCTTATACATGTTGTGTGTTCATATGACCGTATTGTTTGACCTAATTTTGAAGAGTGTTGTAGTGTTGACATTGTCTGTGTTGAGGATTGATGTGTTGAAGCTTAGATTTGAGGATTGACCTCCTCATTCGCTTACTGTTGCAAGCTATCTTGTTTTGTTAGTGTTGGAGACTCACTGCCATAGGTTGGTGAAACGATCTGTTAGTTTTGAGAATCAACATTCAAAGTTTTATTGTTGCCGTGGCCTGTCCTCCACCTGCGATTGTTCACCTACCTACGACATAGACATTCACTTGACAAGTCCAAGCCTGATAGATGTGACGTGTTTTCTCATTTTGTGATGGTTGAAATATCATGAAGATTGCTTTGGTGTATCGTGGAGACCATTGTAATGACTGCTCTTGTATTATGTGCGTGTGATGTTGCGTGGATACATAGACATGAATAAAAAGAAGGCGTAAAGTGTGGTGTTCTCTGTCGTTGGACCTAAGAAAACCCTTATTCTTTTTGTTGTTGTGTCCACTCAAAGTGTAGTGAGCATGGAGTGACTGCGATCTCCCTTGCAAGAGAATTGGTGGATTGAGTCCATGATTGAAGTCTGCAAGAAGTGCGTTGAAGCCCGCGGATCATAAAGTTTCAAGACTACTTTCTTTTGAAGAATGTGATTGCTCTTATTCCTACCATTATAGTTGCATACTGCTGGAACATTGAACAAAACTGGAGCGTGAACCAGAGAGCTGAGAAGACTGCTACGACCTCCAAGGTAACTGCTATTTAAGGTTGAAGTGCTGCATAATTGTGTATGGTCATTATGAAGTCTGTGCACTTACCATATAAACTGTGCTGTTGCAAAATTGTTTTAGTTTGATATAAATACTATGGCAGCGACATATACCTGCATAGTAAAGAGAGCTCATTGAAGACATTGTTTCTAGTTAGTGTAGTTGTTATTCTACATAGACTGTATTGTAAAAAGTAGCAGAGACTTAGACCTGCTTCTTTCATATAGCTGAGATCGTGTTCAAAACCCTATATTTTGTGACAGTTCACAAACAATGGTATTTCCTTTGGCGTATTGCTGAGTAGTTCTTCTAGTGCTAAAATTTTTCTTATGAACTTATTGATAGCATATTAAGATTGTAAATCACCTTGGCAGAGGCTGTAGACTTGCAAGGTTATTTTTTTTCTATTATCTCATTCTCTTTGTCATATTAAGTTCATTATTGTAAATTACACTAGTAGTCGCAGAAGATGCAATCTATAGCATCTGTAGAATCACTTTTCTTTGCTCAAAAAGAAAAGAACCACACCAAAGACCAATCCAATGATCATCCCAAAGGAGAAAGCAGCAAGAGAGGTAGAGGAAGAAGAAACTTCAGAGGTAGAGGAGGCAGAAACAACTCCAGCAAAAGATCAGATTTGAAGTGTGGAAAGACTGGACACACAGCAGATCAATGTTGGGCTTCGTGGGACTCCATCAAAGACAGACATAACCAGAAGAAAGATGACAATAAGAACCAAGATGCTAGTAAATCTTTAGATTCTGCTCATTGTATTGTTGCACATTGTAATCTTGGTATTAATGAAATGATTTCACTTTCATCTTACACAGATTGTTGGCTACTTGATACTGGTGCAACATCACACATGAATTTTAGAAAAGACTATTTTGAAGAACTTAATGAAACAATAAATGGCATAGTTTACTTTGCAGATAAGTCAAGTCTTAAACCAAAGGGAATGGGCACCATTCGGCTGAAGATGCCTGGATTCCCTGATTTCTTGTTGAAGAATGTTCTTTATCCACCAGAGTTGCAGAGAAGCCTGCTGTCCTTGGTGGAGATTCGACAGCAAGGCCATTCCATCCACATGTTTGATGGAATCATAGAAATAAGAAATTCCTCTGACAACCAAGTCATCATGATTGGATACGAATATGGGAAGCTGCTAAAGCTAAAGGGTTCATCTGCAAGGGTTCAGAACTATGCCTACCTCTCTCAGCATGGAGAAGGTAATTTGTCATCAAGTTTATTGTGGCATGCAAGATTTGGTCATCTAAATTATAACAGTCTTCGTTTGTTGAGAAAGAATCGTGTATTTGGTTTTCCTGCCATTTCCAAAGAGAAGAGCAAATGTGATGCATGTATATTAGGGAAACACAGTAAGCTGCCATTCCATGAATCTAATTTCAGAGCAAGTAGGAAATTAGAATTAGTGCATTCTGATTTATGTGGCCCAATGCCAACTCCTTCTGCCAATGGGAATAAATATTTTATGACCTTTGTTGATGACTACTCAAGAATGTGCTGGATTTACACATTAAATACAAAATCAGAAGCATTTCAAACATTCAAGGACTTTCATGCATTGATAGAAAAACAAGCACAATCTAAAATTGGTACACTTCATACTGACAATGGGAAAGAATACACTTCAAATGCTTTTGAAGATTATCTTTGCCAACATGGAATTGCACATCAGACTATAGTTCCCTACAATCCTCAACAAAACGGTGTAGCAGAAAGAATGAACAGAACCATAATGAATATGGTTCGCTCAATGATGATTTTTAAGAATGTAAAACTAATGTTTTGGGGTGATGCAGTGAAATGTGCAGCCTATTTGAGAAACAGAAGTCCCTCAAATTCTCTTGATAACAAGACTCCACATGAAATGTGGTTTGGCCATATCCCTTTAGTCAGGAATCTCAGAGTTTTTGGTTCCACCTGTTATGCCTTGATTCCAAAGGAGCAAAGAAACAAGCTTGGTGATCGAAGAAGAAAATGCATTTTCCTGGGGTACGAAAAAAACTCCAAGGCATATTGTCTGTATGATGAGGTAAACAAGAATTTTGTTATTTCCAGAGATGTCATTTTTATTGAGACTAATAAAAATGACTAGTCCATTGAGAGACAGCTTGATCGTTTGGAAAATTATCCTCATCCAAAGAAATATTCTGAAAATGAATATGAAATTCCAAACCTTGAAGGGGGGATTCCTATTATGGATCAACCTTTGGAATTTCCATATAAAGCACCAACTCCCCCGCGTGAAGAAGTTCCTACTACTTCACCTGAACAAGAGATTCAACTGGATGATGTGATTGAGAGACTTGGAAGACTCAACCTTGAATGAAATGAAGCACCACTAGCTAATCAACCAGGACCATCACGAAAGATTCCTAAATGGGCCACAAAGACACTTGAAAGTGTCCATCCAGATGAAGTTGGAAAGACGAGAATGAGAAGTTCAAAAAGACATGAAGATGGAGGAGAAGCAGATAATTCAGGTGATGACATGGATGTATCATTTGATTGTGAATTTAATTTATCTGCTAACTTTGAACCAAATTCCTTTGAAGAAGCTTCTACTCGAGTTGAGTGGAAAGAAGCTATCCAGAATGAGTATGATGCACTCATGAAGAATGGAACTTGGAAGCTGGTTGAACCTTCAGTTGGAACCAAACCAATTGGCTGCAAGTGGGTGTACAAGAACAAATACAGATTAGATGGCTCACTTGACAAGCACAAAGCGATGCTTGTAGCAAAAGGATATGCACAGAAGGAAGGAATTGACTATGAAGAAACATTTTCTCCTACAGCAAAATCGGCTACCATCTGTACCTTACTCTCTTTAGCTGCTCAGAATGGGTGGAAATTTCATCAGATGGATGTGAAGACTGCTTTCTTGAATGGAGACTTGAAAGAGAATGTCTTCATGTCTCATCCAGAAGGCTTTGTTGTAAAAGGAAAAGAACAAAAGGTATGCAATCTTGTCAAATCCTTGTATGGCCTAAAACAAGCGCCTTGCGCATGGTATGAAAAATTAATCGAGCATCTTTTGAAGTTAAATTTCGAACATTTTGATCTTGATGATGCAACACTGTTTATAAAGAAAGTTGGAAGATCTGTTGTGTATCTTGTGGTGTACATAGATGATCTTTTGATGACAGGGAACAATGAGAGCTATATAGCATCCATAAAGAAAGATTTGAAAAATATCTTTGAAATGACAGATATGGGACATCTCCACTATTACTTAGGAATTGAAGTCACTCAACATCCTAAGTACATATTCCTATCTCAGAAAAAATATGTTGGAGAACTACTAGACAAATTTTGCATGACAGAATGCAACCCTATCTCTACTCCAATGGAACAAAAAATGAAGCTCACATCAAGCGAAGGAAAATAATTTAAGGATGGGACCAAGTATCGACAACTTGTAGGAAGACTTATCTACCTTACAACAACTAGACCAGATATTTCTTATGTTGTTGGCATACTTTCAAGGTTCATGCATAAACCTTGTGAAGGACACTGGTCAGCTGCAAAAAGAGTTCTAAGATACTTGAAGGGGACTCAAGACATTGGACTCAAGTACTCTAAGGTGGATGACTTCAAACTTATTGGGTACTCAGACTCATATTTTGATGGCGACAAGGAGACAAGAGTATCAACTTATGGATACACTATGAGTCTTGGATCAGTAGCTGTCTCATGGAGATCACGCAAACAGTCAGTTTCGGCAGATTCAACAACAAAAGCAGAATATGTGGCTACAGCTGAAGCAACAAAATAAATAGTATGGCTCAGGAAGATACTTGAAGATTTGCAAGAAAAAAAAGAGAACTCCACTCCATTATTGATCGATAATACTTCTGCAATCAAGCTGGCTAAGAATCCTATATTCCATGATCGAACCAAACACATCAACATAAAGTATCATTTGATTCGACATCATGTAGAGGCCAAGACAGTCCATCTTCGACATTGTTCCACAAATGATCAAGTTGCAGACATCTTCACCAAAGCGGTTGGACGAGAAAAGTTTGAAACATTCAAAAACATGCTCGGACTTACTAACACCCCTTCGGATTAAAGGGGGGATTGTTGGAATATAATCCATCGGGATTATACTTTAGTGTAAATATTAGGAATATGAATAGTTACATAGGAAGGTGAAAAGGATGGTTGGAATATGAATCTCAACCACCATATGAAATGTATAAATGTATGCATTAGCAATGGAATAAATGGAATTCGGGATTTATTATCCAACACATAGTCATATCAGAATGGCTCTCAGTCCTAGACTGAGTATTCTTGGTAACTAACCAGGTGCCTCCATTCCAAGAATGTCATTCAGCCCTTATATCTGATCATGTAGGAACCAATCCTACAGTCACATCAAAATGGCTTAGCACTCACATCTGACATGGAAGGAACCAAATCCTCTCACCATGACAAAATGTCTCAACCCTTACATCTGACCATGGAAGGAACCTATTCCTCTCACCATGTCAGAATGGATCTAGGTCTCATCATTTCCCCTTAGAGGGAACCTCGATCTAGAGAACACCAAGCTTCTCCCTGAAGTACTCAAACTTCACTCTAGCCAATGGCTTCATCAACACATCAGCTATCTATTTGTTTGTCGCAACATACTGGAGCTTCACTACTCCTCTCTGCAGCATATACCTGATATAGTGATACTTGATCTCGATATGCTTTGACTTGTCATGGAACACTGGGTTCTCTGACGACTTCACACTACTCTGGTTGTCGCAATATACACAAGTAGCATCCAACTGGAGATCAAATAGATCAGATAATATTTTTCTTAGGCACACTGCCTCGCAACTAGCTGAACAAGCTGTGACATATTCTGCTTTAGCTGTACTTAGTGCCACATAGGACTGCTTCCTGGTAAACCAAGAGATCATAACCAATCCCATACTGAAGAAACATCCTAAAGTGCTCTTCCTATTGATGGAATTTCCTGCCTAATCTAAATCAACATAACCCTCCAAGTTAATCTTCTTATTTTCCTCATACTTGAGCCCATAATCAACTGTACCCTTCAGGTACCTCAGAATATGCTTTGCAGCAATCAAGTGAACATGTCTTGGATCTATTAGGAATTGGCTCAAGGTGTTCACAGCAAAGCAAATATCTGGTCTCGTGTTTGTGAGGTACATCAAGGACCCAATCATCTGACGATACATTGTAGCATCAATCGCTTCTGATGAAGCATCACTCAATAGCTTCAGGTTTGATGCCAAAGGTGTGGTTATGGCCTTACAGTCCATCATCTCTTTAGAATATCTACTACATACTTAGCTTGTCCAAGGAATATTCCATCCACATTCTGCCACACCTCCATGCCTAATAAATAGTGCATCATACCCAAGTCTTTCATTTCAAACTTGACAGCAAGTTTCCTCTTTGTATCAGTAATCAACCCATCCATACCTATTACAAAGAGATCATCCACATATAGTAGGAGTATCACTAGATTTCCATCTTCAACCTTATACTAAAGGTTGGAATCTGTTTTACTCTTGGTAAATCCCAAACTAGATAGAAAACCATCAATTCTACCATACCATGTCATGGGTGTCTGTTTCACATCGTGCAGGGATTTCTTTAATATTCACACATGAGACTCCTTGTCATGTGTCTCAAAACTGAGTGGCTGCTCCACATACACTTCCTCTTCTACTACACCATTAAAGAAAGGAGTCTTGACATCCATCTAGTGTATCTTCCATTTCATCACTGTAGCCAAAGAAAGTACTAATCTGATGGAAGTGTATCTGGCTACAGGTGCAAATGTTTCTTCGTAATCTATTCCTTATTTCTGTGAGAAACCACGAGCCACGAATCTTGCTTTTAATTTCTCTTTGCTTCCATCTGTAGCATGCTTGATCTTGTAGATCCATTTGGAGGTTACAATGGACTTCCCTTCTGGTCTTGGGACAACATCCCAAACATCATTCTTCATAATCAATTGATACTCTTCGATCATAGCTTCCTTCCATTCTTTCCTTTCTGTCGCTTCTTCATAGTTGGAAGGTTGTTTATCAATAATGTCACATAGCAAGGCTACATAACTGGAGTAGGACCTAGTTCTTTCTCTTCCTATGTGTGTTTCTTCTGAAGCTCCGTATCTTTCTACACCTTGGATAATTTCACGTACCCAAGCAAGTTTCCTCTTATGAGGATTATTTTACTGAGGTGGATCTATAGTTTATTGAGGTCCTTCTAATTATCAATCTTCTTCTTGAATTTATTCGTTCATGGTTGTATCATGAATTTTGGGTGCTCTTGTTTCTTCAGGTTCTTCAGTCGGTCTCTTCCTGGATTTGATGTAGGATGAATCTTCATGAAATGTTACATCTCTGCTAATGTCAATCTTCTTGAACCCTGGGAAGTATATTCTGTAGGCCTTCGAGCTTTCAGAGTATCCCACAAATATACCCTTCTTTCCTCAAGGATCTAACTTCGTTCTCTTTTATTTAGGAATGTGTATGTATATAGGACAGCCAAATGTTCTGAGATGGTTTAATTCAGGTTTCTTGCCAGAGAAGACTTCTTCAGGAGTCTTGTTCTCGAGTACTCTGTGAGGAGTACAGTTCTATACATACACCGTTGTTCTGGTAGCTTCTTCCCATAGATGCATAGGAAGATCTTGATCATGAAGCATGAACCTTTCTACTTACATGATCATTCTATTCTTTCTTTCAACAATCCCATTATGTTGTGGATTATATGGAGTGGATAACTCCCTCTTAATCCTTGAGTCTTTACATAGTTCTTTAAACTCATTTGATTTGAATTCTCTGCCATTATCTGATCGAAAGGTCTTGATCTTCTTTTCTGTGTGATTCTCGATTAAGGCTTTGAATTCCTTGAACTTGCTAAATACTTCATCTTTGTTCTTCATAAAGTATATCCATGCCTTTGTAGAAAAATCATCAATAAAAGAAACATAGTATAAATACTTGCTTAGTCAACTAGATGACATTGGTGTTGATGTAATTGTAACTTTAGAATGTATTCACTTGTATTTCTTATCTATTGTAACCCGATGTTTATTCTGGGATGTACTTGTGTCATGTCATGCCTCGATGTTCTGATCGAGAGGATCTATAATGTAAACAAGTAATGTCAAGTTATTGTGGGTAACCATCCTATTGTCTAAGGGTTAAAGTCCCCATAGTTTCGAGGCACTAGGGTTATTAGACTCTCCTAGAGAGGTCCGCCCTAGTAGGGTTTTAGTCATGTCAGGAATTAGTATAAATAGAGATTTGGCCTCTCTATTTATCACACACTCATCCACACTTAGTTGTATTGCATAGCTGAGGAAGAGAGAGACAATGGGGCAAGTAAGAAAGAGGTTACTGCTGTCGGAAGATCATCTTATTGTTTTGGGATTTTACATTTGGTGTTGATTCTATCTCTAAGGAAGTTGTCGGGTTTTCTCCATTTATGGTTTCCTTGAGGAAAAAAAATGTGTTCATTGTCTCTTTTGTTTTATTGCTGTACTTTTTGTTCTCTCGGTTAAATATCCTAACATAATGCTAGCTTGAATGATTAAAAACTATCACTGTATCAGAGCTAACCTAAGAAGAAGACACTGTGCAGCTGTAGGAACTAGGAATTCCTACTTTGTGGATATCTTTCTACATATTTTCAGCAAAATAAGGTTGGAATAACTCTCCTCCCTAGGGTGCATCTTTCTGTTGAAGCAGAATCCAATTCTGAGGTTTTTCAGTTTTGGACCCAACACTACTGCCAAAAATTAGGGATTTTCACAGAAGAGGAATTTTTAAGTGAGCCCAGGCCTGGATTGATCTCCTCCCCAAAATCTAAGTTAGGGATCAAATTCAAAGCATTTGGTTGGATAGAACTCTAGAAAAGCAAAACCCTAATTTGCTCTTGAACCGTCTCTGCAGGATTTCAGCTCCAAATCCAGATCTGACATCTTGATCTGGTCAGATCTAAATATTTTGTATTTCCATTTGAGGTTCTCAGCTAAATATGTCTCATCATACCAAGCTTGATGAAAATCTTGAAGGAGCTGATAACTTTTGAGCTTGGAATTATAGAATCTCCCTCGTCCTGGAAGAAAATGAGTTGGGATCCTATATCAATGAGGAGGTTCCAGTTCCAGAGGGAGATGAAACAATGGCCTTACATAAGTAGAAGTTGGTTATGGAAAAGAGGATCATTGCTGATTCTATCAAGGATCATCTCATACCATAGGTGTCCTCCCTAAAGACACCTAAATCTATGTTTGATGCCCTAACCAAATTTTTTGAAGGGAAGAACATAAATCGGAAGATGACTTAGAGAAACCAACTGAAGAATGTGAAGATTTAGAATGCAGAAACAATCCACTCTTAATTCACAAGAGTTTCTTAGATCAAGGAACAACTAGAAGCAGTAGATGAAGAAGTGGAAAATGCAGAGATTTTAATGACCACCTTGAATGGTCTCCCTAGATGATGGGACTCCTTTATTCATGGGATCTGTGCTAGAAAGAAGTTAGTTAAGTTTAGAAGACTATGGGAAGAGTGATCTCAAGAAGAATCTCGGATAGTAGCTCTAGAAGAGAACATGGGTAGTGAAGATCAAGCTCTCATGGTACACTCCAAGAATACCAAAAGAAGATCTCATCACCCTAGAGGTAAGCACTCTCATAAAGATAACACCAGAAAAGATTTGTCTAAAATCAGATGTTATACATGTGATGAAGTAGGACACTTTGCAAGAGATTGTCCTAAAAGACAAAATAAGAAAAAGAGCAACAAAAGAAGACATCATGCTCATGCTGCAGAGGATGATGAACCATCCAAGACAAGAACCATATATGAAAGTGAAGATTCTTCAAGTGAGGAAGAATATGTGTTGATTTCCACTCTCATGAAAAACATCACTCATGGAAGCAATGATTGGCTCATAGATACCGGGGCTTCCAAACATATGACAGGATTCAAGGAATCCTTTGTGAGACTATCAAAACATGAATCACCTCACAAGGTGAAGCTAGGAGATGACTACCAATATCCAATAAAAGGTAGTGGGGAATGCTCCTATAAGATAGACTCTGCAAAGTCTATGACAATGAAGGAAGTATTGTTTGTACCAGGACTCAATAAGAACCTCCTCTCCATATTTGCATTATATGCAAAAGGAATGAGAGTTGCATTCATAGATGGTCAAGTCATCATGTGGCCAAGAGGAAAGACTATCGATGATGCAATAGTGATTGGGGAACAAGAAGGAGGATTGTACAAATTGAAGGGCCATCCATAACAATCCTTGGTCCATGACACAATAGAGCCTAATGAACTTTAGCATAGAATACTTGCACATGTGCATTACAGATCACTACCTCTTGCAAGCAAAGTTGTTGAAGGTATTACAGAAATTCAAGCAAAACATGATGGTTTCTGCAAAGGATGTGCGAAAGGAAAGAATACAAAGAAGACATTTGCAAGTAGCGAAACCAAAGCACAAGGAATATTGGAAATGATCCACTCCGATGTATGTGATCCTATGTCATCAAGCTCATTAATCGGGTATGTATATTATGTTTCTTTTATTGATGACTTTTCTAGGAAGACATGGATTTACTTCATGAAGAACAAAGACGAAGTATTTAGCAAGTTCAAGGAATTCAAAACCTTGATCGAGAATCACACTGAAAAGAAGATCAAGAACTTTCGATTAGATAATGGTGGAGAATTCACTTCAAATGAATTCAAAGAGCTATGCAAAGAATCAGGGATTAAGAGAGAGTTTTCCACTCCTTATAATCCACAATAGAATGGGATTGCAGAAAGGAAGAATAGAACTATCATGGAAGCTGCAAGAGCAATGCTTCATGATCAAGATCTTCCTATGCATCTTTGGGTGGAAGCTTCCAAACCAGCAGTGTATGTACAAAACCGTACTCCACATAGAGTACTTGAGAACAAGACTCCTAAAGAAGTATTCTTCGGAAAGAAATGGGAAGTTAGCCATCTCAGAATATTCAGTTTTCCAGTGTACATACACATTACAAAAGAGAAGAGGACTAAATTAGATCCTTCAGGGAAGAAGGGTATATTTGTGGGATAATCTGAAAGCTCGAAGGCTTATAGAATATAATTCCCAGGATTCAAGAAGATTGACATCAGTAGGGATGTGACATTTGATGAAGACACAACTTACAACAAATCTAGAAAGAAACCTACTAAAGAATCTAAAGAATCAGAAGCACCCATAATTAATGATACAACCATGAATGAAGAAGCTCAAGAAGAAGATTGAGAATTTGAAGAACCACAAAGACCTGTAGATCCACCTCCAAAAAAGAATCCTAATAAGAGGAAACCTTCTTGTGTAAAAGAAGTTATCCAAGGTGAAGAAAGATATGGGGCTCCAGAAGAAAATTATAGAGAAAGAAAAAGGACCAGATCCTGCTTTGGGTATGTAGCATTACTATGTGATTTCATCGATAAAGAACCTTCCAATTATGAAGAAGAGGTAGAACAGAAAGAATGGAAGGATGTTATTATTGAATAATATCAATCGATCATGAAGAATGATGTTTGGGATGTTGTCCCAAGACCAGAAAGAAAGTCAGTTGTAACTTCAAAATGGATCTACAAGATCAAGCATGCTGCAGATGGTAGCATTGAAAACTATAAAGCAAGATTTGTTGCTCGAGGTTTCTCCCATAAAGAAGGAATAGATTATGAAGAAACCTTTGCACCTATAATCAGATACACTTTCATCAGATCAGTACTTCCTCTAGCTACAGTAATGAAATGGAAGATACACCAAATGGACGTCAAGACTGCTTTCTTGAATGGTGTAGTGGAAGAGGAAGTGTATGTGGAGAAACCACTCGGTTTTGAGACACATGACAAGGAGTCTCATGTATGTAGATTGAAGAAAGCCTTGTATGGTTTGAAATAGGCACCCAAGACATGGTATGGTAGAATTGATAGGTTTCTATCCAGTTTGGGATTTACCAAGAGTAAAGAAGATTCCAACCTTTACTACAAGGTTGAAGATGTAAACCCAGTGATGCTCCTACTATACGTAGATGATCTGTTTATGACAGGTATGGATGGGTTGATTTCTGATATGAAGAGAAAGCTTTCTGCCAAGTTTGACATGAAGGACTTGGGTATGATGCATTATTTTATAGGCATGGAGGTGTGGCAGAGTCTGGATGGAATCTCCCTTGGACAAGGGAAGTATGTAGTAGAGATCCTGAAGAGGTTTGGGATGATGGACTACAAATCCATGGCCACACCTATGGCATTGAACCTGAAGCTATTGAGTGATGCTTCAACAGAGTCGGTTGATATTACAATGTATCATCAGATGATCGAGTCCTTGATGTACCTGATGAACACAAGACCAAACATTTGCTTTGCTGTGAACACCTTGAGCCAGTTTTTGACAGATCCGAGACATGTTCACTTGACTACTGCATGAAAGCATATTCTGAGGTACCTGAGGGGTACAATTGATTATGGGCTCAAGTATGAGGTGAATCAGAAGATTAACCTGGAGGGTTATGTTGATTCAGATTGGGTAGGAAGTGCCATCGATAGGAAGAGCACTTCAGGATGTTGCTTCAGTATGGGATCAGGTGTGATCTCTTGGTTTAGCAGGAAGCAATCCTATGTGGCACTGAGTACAGCTGAAGCAGAGTATGCCATAGCTTGTTCAGCTAGTTTTGAGGGAGTATGGCTGAGGAAGCTATTGTCTGATTTATTTGATCTCCAGTTGGACGCTACTTGTATACATTGTGACAACCATAGTTGTGTGAATTTTTCAGAGAATCCAGTGTTCCATGACAAGTTGAAGCATATCGAGATCAATTATCACTATATTATGGATATGGTGCAGAGGGGAGCAATGAAGCTCCAGTATGTTGCGATGGATGATTAGATAGCTGATGTGTTGATGAAGCCATTAGCAAGAGTGAAGTTTGAGTACTTCAAGGAGAAGCTTGGTGTTCTCCAGATCGAGGTCCCTTGCAAGGGGAAGTGATGAGTCTGGAAGCCATTCTGATGAGTAGGTTAGATGTAAGGGTTGAGCCATTCTGTCATGGTGAGAGGATTTGGTTCCTTTCATGTCAAATATGACTAGCGAGCCATTCTGATGTGACTGTAGGATTGGTTCCTACATGATCAGATATAAGTGTTGAATGCCATTCTTGGAATGGAGGCACCTAGTCAGTTACGAGGAATACTCAGTCTAGGACTGAGAGCCATTATAATGAGTAGGTCAAATGTAAGGGATGGGCCATTCTATCATGATTAAAGGATTAGGTTCCTTCCATGTTAGATGTGAGTGCTGGAAATTCTGATGAATAGGTCAGATGTAAGGGAAACTGCCATTTTCTAGGAGGATGGAGGAACCTGGTCAGTTACCAGGTAGCTCAGTCTAGGACTAGGGGCCATTCTGATGTGACTGTAGGATTGGTTCCTACAATATCAGATGTGAGTTCATGCCTTTCTAACAAGTAGGTTAGATGTAAGTGTTGTTCCTTTCTTATGAGTAGGTCAGATGTAAGTGCTGTGCCGTTTTGATGAGTACGTCAGATGTAAGTGCTGAGCATTTTCACAGATGATAGTAGTTGTTTCCTATCATGCTAGTGAATGTGAGTGCTGGGCCTTTCTGATGTGATTGTAGGATTGGTTCCTACATGATCAAATGTGAGTGCTCGATGTGCCTTTCTGACGAGTAGGTCAGATGTAAGTTTTGGGCGGGCCATTCTGACAAGTAGGTCAGATATAAGCACTGAAGAAGACCTACATGGTGGCTAGGCCTAAAACCAGCATGAAAAAGGGCTGGCTCTGTATAACTTCCTTTGACAAGAAGAATAATGAGATAGCACATATGATGATGACCCAGTGATGATCTAGATTGAGCTATGATTCAGATCCAGTTATGATGTCTCCAAGATGATCCAGATCGAGTGATGATCTAGATTGAGTGATGATCTAGATTCGCAGTGATAATCCAGATCTAGTGATGATTCGGATCCAGTGATGATGTCTAGTGATGATCTAGATCCAGTGATGATTTCCAGTGATGATCCATATCTAGTGATGATCCAGATCCAGTGATGATGCCTAGTGATGATCCAGATCGAGTAATGATCCATATTCAATGATGATGATCCAGATCCAAAGACGAAGATGAATTGAAGGCAAAGATGACTTAAATATGTAGATGACGAGAAGATCCAGAGAATAAGACCAGTGATGAAAATTGTGTCGAGAGAATACCTTCCTAGTTAAGAGGGAGTGTTCATGTAATTGTAACTTCAGAATGTATTCACTTGTATTTCTTATCTATTGTAACCCGATGTTTATTTCGGGATGTACTTGTGTCATGTCATGCCTCGATGTTCCGATCGGGAGCATCTATAATGTAAACAAGTCATGTCAAGTTATTGTGGGTAACCCTTCTATTGTCTAAGGGTTAAAGTCCCCGTAGTTTTGGGGCACTAGGGTTATCAGACTCTCCTAGAGAGGTCGGCCCTAGCAGGGTTTTAGTGATCTCAGTAATTAGTATAAATAGAGAGTTGGCCTCTCTATTTATCAAACACTCATCCACACTCATTTGTAGCGCATAGCTGAGGAAGAGAAAGACACTGGGGCAAGGAAGAAAGAGGTTATTGCTGTCGAGAGATCATCTTACTATTTTGGGATTTTACTTTTGGTGCTGATTCTATCTCTGAGGAAGTTGCGGGGTTTTCTCCATTTATGGTTTCCCTGAGGAAAAACACTGTGTTCATTGTCTCTTATGTTTGATTGTTGTACTTGTTGTTCTCTCAGTTAAAGATCCTAACATAATGCTAGCTTGAATGATTAAAAACTATCAATTGGACCACATACATCGGAGTGGATGATTTACAAGATTCCTTTTGCCTTGCTCTTGCTACTTGGAAATGTATTCTTTGTGTTCTTCCCTTTCGTACATCATTTGCATAAACCTTCATGTTTTGTCTGCATTTCTGGGAGACCTTCAACAACTTTGATCTCAAGTGGTAATGCTCTCTAATGCACATGTACAAGCCTTCTATGCCAAAGCTCATTTGGTTCTACCAAGTCATGAACCAAAGCTTGTTCTGGCTTTCCGTTCAATTTGTATAGTCCTCATTCTTATTCCCCAATCACTACTACATCATCGAAAGACTTTCTCTTTGGCCACATGAGGACTTGGCCATATACAAATGCAACCCTCTTTCCTTTTGCATCTAATGCAGATATGGAGAGGAGGTTCTTCTTTAGTCCAGGTACAAACAATACATCTTTCATATTGATAGACTTTCTAGAGTCTATCTTGTATGAGGATTCACCACTACCTTTTATTGGATACTGGTAGTCATCTCTGAGTTTCACCTTGTGAGGTGATTCATGTTCAGATAATTTCACAAAGGATTCCTTGAATCCTATCATATGTTTGGAAGCACCACTGTATATAAGCCAATCATTGCTGCCCTGTGTGATAGTTCCCATGAGAGCGGAAATCAAAACATATTCTTCATCACTGTCTTGTCTGTTTCTCTTTGTGGAAGGTTCATAACCTTAGTGCCCCAAAACTACAGGGACTTTAACCCCTGAACAATAGGAGGGTTATCCACAATGACTTGAAATGACTTGTTTACATTATAGAACCTCCCGATAGGAACATCGTGGCATGACATGACTCAAATATATTATAGAAAATTCCCAGAATAAACATCGGGGTATAAGAAATGAGATATATAAGTGAATACATTCCGAAGTTACAAATACATCAATGGTTTGTTGGAGGTTCGATGAGTGATGGACGAGGTTCGACTATATCGCCGACTCCTCTGTTGATTATAAATTCAAAGAACAAGAAGGCTAGTGAACAAAGAAATTGCTCAGTAAAGTCAGTATAGAATCTTTTTTCAATACTTTCAACTCAAACTCTCTCCTCTACTACTTTTTCTTCACAAAATTCGTCTGCAATTTTCTCAAACCACTTCGACAGGTTTGTTCATCCTCCTCGGATCAGTTTCTGAAGAAATTCTTGATCTTTATCTGCTTCTGGTTTCATCTAATATTTTTTTCAACAATCGGGGCACCGATTCTACAAATTTCTCATGTGTTTCAATGAAGAATTTCTCCTTCGCCTGAGCAATGGTCAATATGCCTATTCTCACGTAATTCTGCAAATAATTTATGATATTATGCTCCCACCAATTCTTAATCTCTTGCTATGATATCACCCGCATGTGTTCATATCATCTACATATGTACTACCGACAAGAGAACCAATGTTGTAATTGTTACCACTTAAGTTTTACTTAGTGGTTTTTTATCAAGTGAGCCTGGTGAACCAGACAAGGATTACTTGTTCGGACTTCAGAAGACCTTCAGTCTTATTTTTGGGAAACTTTATTGTACTATATCACATGTTCATACCCCCTTGGAGGGAATTGTAATAAATGTTCTAGCATGATAGTGTCCGTAAAATAATTGGTCTCTTAGATTTTATTTTTCAATCTGATCAGCCCAGGGTGTTTTTTCCCTTGGTTATTATTGGTTGTTGAATAAAGGACCTATAATTTCTGAGTATTTCACTCAATACCTCCAAAGTTAGGGTGGTCGACTTGGGATTTAGGCCTATTGAGGTTATTATGCCTAGGCATTCTGGTTGAGTCACATGAACATGTCTAAGTCCCCCTAGGTTTTTTATTTTTTTCAGTATTTTTTATTAAAATTTAATTTTTCCAAAATTTAGGCTATTTTTTAATAGTTTAATTAGGAAAATTGGTTTTGTAATAAAAGTGGGCTCGAAAGTGATATTCAGCCTTGTAGGTACTCATTTTCAAGCTAAGAGCACCCAGTACACTCATGGACCCACTTTTTTTAGGTTTTGAGTGATTTTCCATCACTCAAGTCAAAAAAACCATAAAAATTAATTATTGATTATTTTAATTAATAAATTGATGAATAATGGAGCAAATCCAAAATCCTAGATCAGTGGATTCTCAGCTAATTTGATTGAAATCAGTTAGATCAGAACTAGATTGACTAGATCTGACAAATCCTTGACTGAAGGACGTGATCTGGATAGATCTAGAGTTGAACTTTAGCATCCTTTATGGGGAATTGTTCCCTCTCTCTCTCCTCCACACATGTGGGATCTTCTAGAAGCTCTATGGATTGATGTGTCAGTCTGTGGGTTGATGTGTCATCCCATTCAGTCACCTGATTGAAAAGTAGGCTCAGTGAAAGCCCATTTTAGCTTAAGATCGACATTAATGGACTCTCCTTCAGCTGTAGTGGTCTGTCTCCTTGGGATTTGCACCCCGCCTAGGATGGATCTTCTATTTTTTGTATAAATCAAGCTCAAATAACCTCTTCCAAGCTAGTTAGAAATGGGATTGAGGTGATCTTGCTCTTGTACTATGTTATTGTTTATTATTCTGGAATAAAGAAGCTTTGGAGGAAATATCTATGGTGTAATGCTCTTCATGTGTGGATGGTGATTGTCAAATGCTTATGAGGTATAATATGTGTTATTTATAATTTCTTTTCCTGGTTAATTGTTGGCCTTGAAGGAGAGAGCTCCCTCTTGTTAGGGTAAGATTTTATTCTAGTTTGATTTTCTCTCTTACTATTTGCTTGTTTCATATCTATTGGAGTTGCATGTATTTTAAGTTTAATTGCATGATTTCCAATTATCTTTTCCAGCAGCACCTATGTTTTAACCATTTATTTGTGCAAGGATTTCTAAGTTGCAGGTGATCTCACTTATAGAAGAGGTTGAGTTGGTTTGCATCTTCTTCATATTCAATATATTTTGAATGACATAGTCCCTCGATGTTCCAGCAAAGCGGACTCCAAAGCCCAACATTCCCAAGCTTCCAACACTCTTTCTCTCTCTTTCTCCTTCAAAAAATCAATTTTCTTACCTGATTACTATGTTTGAAAGCTTTGTTATCATTTGGATCTGTTATATTAAAGTAAAATTTACATAGATCTACTATTTCAAAGCTCATAGTATAAATCTCATTTCTGAAAAGTATCATTAAGCATTCTAGATCTAGCATAAGGAAATCGTCCGTTTTGCATGACAAGTTAAAGAAAATCAGTAGGCTGCATGGTATAGATTTCCTTTTCTATTTAAAAAAATATTAAATCCAGCAATAAGTGCATATTTCATTGGACACACAAAAAACAAGCCAAGATCCCAAGGAAATATTGCTTTCCTTGGTTCCTTTTTCACCTGTTTAGCTAGTTTTAACTTAGTCTTTTTTGAGTTAAGGTAGGCTGATCCAAAGGTACTCTTAAAGTGATTTTGGACATATTTTATTCTAACATGCTTGCTGGTTTTTAGCAGGTGTAACAGAAAAGAAAATAAGCTGTTGTTCGAAAGTGGCCTCGGAAGCGTTCAAATCCCCCCAGGGGTCTCCTCTTTCACTAAAATTTAAAAATTTTGAAAAGTTGTAAGATCCTAGTTTCATCCCATATAAGCACCAAGAAGTTTCTGATATTTCAGTTTGCTGATATTGTAACCAATAATAATAAAACAAAATTGTTGGGCCCTGGAATTGTCCATTTTCCCATCACTTATTGGCATACATTTCATCCATTTTCTTCCCATTATCGCCCGTTTATCATTTCATTTTCCATCCATTTGTTGTAACTATGTGTAAAACAACATACTACTTCCATTGATGTTTTAAGTGGTTAATAATGATTATTTTCCTTTATCTTTGATGAATTGAAGACTATTATGAATAATTTTAATAATGATGGTTTGTGGAGTGATTTGTCATGTACAAGATGCTCATAGCCAGCTGTTACAGTCTTAACTGAAAATGCATGCCACATAAGAACACCTTGATTCATGTCTCGATTTACGGGAAGATGGAATCAAATCTCAAAAATCCGAGACATGGGTTTTGTGTGTAACAACCTCATTTACTTGAATCATAAGCAAGTTGCCAAAAAAAGCCACGGTTTGTGATATACAGGTGGTTCTTCGAGAGAGTATTTTCTAGATTTACTGTTGCGACCGGTTTCAAAGATGTTAGCAGTTACGACTGTGTTTCAGTTATTACAGATCATAAGTTGGGGGTTCAGTTCCTCATTTCCATGAGATAAATTTATTTATAAATATGTAATCAATCTCATTGAGAATGGAGAAGAGAAATTAATGTTATGATCTAGGATTTGATCTATATCTATTGTAATCATTCACTATGATAATACATGCTGGCAGTTTCTTAATTCTGGAGTTGTAGACTTTCATTGTGGAGATCCAGCTCTGCTCAGTGGAGGAAGGGCCCTCTTCCCTGAGCAAAATCTGGTAGTGTTGATGGTAGGTGTTTTATTTTGTAACTCTGTTTATTTGTTAATTCATGCTTTCATGCATTAGATTGATCATAGTTGTTTTTATTATTTAGTTCATGCTTTCGTTAGATTTATTCTAGTTTTTTTCTTGTTAATTCATCTTGATAGATTGTTGGCCAACTTGGAATTGCTTCCATGTTTACGCATTTAGATATTGTTTCATAAGAATTTATTTTGTTGAAGTGTGATTAGATTTACAAGTTGGATTTATGAATAGGTTTTAGGTTTGATTTCTTTTCAAGAAGTTGTGACCTAGTTTACAAATAGTTTCGATTGCATACCAATAGATGACAATGTCAGGTATAAATTGTTCTTGCATAGATCTTGCATGATATATTTGAAATAAAAGACTTCCTTGGGTTGATAATTTATGTTTATCACTTTGAATGTCAAGTTTTAATTAACTGGCATATAGTGGGCCCAACATTTTGACGCCATTGCTAGGGAAGTTATCAATGGTGCAAAAGTACATTTGACATTGTTTTGTAGATGCATTGTGAAAGTAGCGCATGTAGGTTGCATGATTACATTTCAGTTTATTGAATTTATTTTGAGTGTGAATTTTCTATATTTACATTCAGTTTTATTTCATTTTCAATATTTGGAGCATAAATCTTATCATTCCCCTTCATGGTATTGTAAGCACCACCCATTCTACTAACAAGTGGACAGGAACATTCGAAGGAGGAGCCTCAAGATAGAACATAAAGAATCTAATGAAGAGGTGGAAGGTAAGAAAGATGTAGAAGTTGTTACCTTCGAATTTCCCATCAGATATTTAGGAAGAGTGGCGCCAACGAAAAGCATTCCCCCACATGTTCTACCAAATTTTCACGGTTTGGAAAATGAAGACCCTGATGTATTTTTATTTCAATTCGAAGTACTTTGTAGAGTATATGGTTATTTTTCTAATGATCAAAAGTTGAATGTGTTTCCCCTTACTCTAAAAGGAACAGCCCTCCAATGGTTCATGAGCCTCGGTGGGAATTGTATACAAACTTGGGAAGACATGAAACATGTATTCTTGAAAAGGTACCAAGATTATTGCAGGGTCAATGAATACATCTTTGAAATCACACAAGGATAAGAAGAGAATATGGAGGAATACATAGAATGCTTTCAATATAACCTCCAAAGATCCAAACAAAGGGGAAGGAGACCTTAAAAACACTTCTACTCAAGGGAATCCAAGCTGAATATTTAGAAATATTAAATGTGATGGGAACAGGTAATGTATTTCAGTTAGCATATGATGATATGTGTGAGTTATGTAGAAGGTATTCAAGAAGAAACTTCAATACTGGTAAGAATTCTAAGGATCTTTTATCTTTATTTTTGAAATCTGCTACAAAAACAAGAGTTCTATGAGCAAAAATCAGTAATGTATTTAAAAATTCTAATGCTGATATCAATGATTCATTAAATTTAGAATTGGTTGTTTTGTAGGATAAGAAAAAGCATGAGGAAATAAGAGAAGCAAGGGATTTCCCTTTGGATAGTCTTGAAAGTTGTGGTATATGTGACTTGAAGCATTCCACGGATTGCTGCACCTCCATACCCTGGATGAAAGAAACATATCAAAGAGATATGGGAGTTGTATCCAAATCATTACAAAAGTCATGTCAACCGAGGCCTACATGTATGGTTCAAAATTATATCCCTCCATTTCCTTACTCTCATACTCAATCATTGAATACTCTTCCACCATGGTAGTTGTTGCAGCCTCAATTTAACCCTTACCTACCCTATCCACAACGTTGGAATGGCCTATCTTATGATCACAAGGCCACTCTCTCTCATGCTGTAACACAACTTGGTCCTTCAATATCAACCTCACAAACTAATCATATACATCAGCCACATCTATTTTCTCATCAAACTCCTTGGTATCCAACACAATTTCCTGTCCAATCGACCCTCCACCCTAACCATAATAAAGCAGTACAGTATGCTTACAGTGCTGAACTGCAAAATGTTCCCACATTTCTCTGTTGTTCTACCTCACCTACACTGCTACAAAATTACTGTGCATTATTACAGCAAATCCATACGAGACCTGGACATGTTTTAAATCCAATATTTGTAGATGGAGTTTATTTTAGTACTCATAAGCAAGAACACAAGATCAACATGCCACATGTAACATTTGATGAAAAACGAACATTGGAACCAAAAATTGAAGCATCATTTACGTCATTAGATCTGAATTTCTTGTGTATTAAGGAAGATAAGTTTACTAAGGAGCTTCATGGTGTAACATCCATGAGAAATCAATGGAACAAAGACTATATTGAATCTTGGTTTCAATTTGTTATTGGTTTGCAACATCATTCCATACTTCACCAATTCTTAGCATGATCATTTCAGGGGAAGTTGATCTCTCATATCCTAGCATTCATAAAGTTATATTTTTCTGTTGGGAGTATGAGCATACTTGAGTCACTTCTTTGAAAGTGGTTCCATTGGAAATATGTATACACTTGAACAATTTTTATATTTCCAAGTAGGATAGGGTAGGATAGAATAACAGAATAAAACCATGCTTTTATTTTTATAGTTTTTTTTTTGTTTTCAAATAAGTATGCTCTCTTCCTGTGTCTTTTTGCGATATGGAAGATCAGAAAGTAGAAAGATAAGGAATGGGTATGAGATTTTTTCAAGAATGTTTTGGAATTGTTGACTACTTGAGAAAAATGCTTAAATCATTTTTGTCTTCAATGTTCAAAATTTAATTTCTCTAATTGATACAAAAATAAATAAATTCTTGAAAACAAAATTACAGTAATTAGGGAAGGTAAATGAAGGATCCAAAGGAAAATGATTCAATGATTATGAAACCCTTCAAGCTTGAAATTTTGCATGAATTTGTTAGCTGTAACACCCAATTGTGACAGTGAGCTGCAACACTCAGCTGTGATAGTGAGCTACAACACACAGTTGTGACTGTACTGCAGGTGAAAATTTATGAGTTTGACATAAGTGTGTGTCACACATCATAGCATGTACTTGGTTTTCAATTATATATAACACATCCATAAAAATACACATGCTTTATTTCAACATTATGTCATGTTTTTTAAGAGTTGTAGCAATGGTTGCAACAGACTATGTAAGCCAATATAGGTGCTCAATGCTTGAAATTTTTGGTATAGGTGTTTGTTATATTTAAATTTACATCATTAAAAACATTCAAACCTATTCCGATCACTTTTTGGGGGTCAAATTTCATTTATTAAATTTTTGGTGACATTTTGGCTTGAAAAGTTTACTGAAAAATAGTCGGGACAGTCCATTTTTGGGAGACAAAATATAATTATTTTTAAAACATATTTACATGAAAAGTATCCCTTTGAATCTAGTTTCCAAAACAATTCAATTTTTTAATATCGGGTATAAAACGAAAAACTTATGGCCAAAATACTAACGGGGTGTTAAGCAAGCAGCTTAGGAACAAAGATGGGACAACCAATTTTTGGATGTCTTATTAGAAGTATATTGAAAACATGTTTCATTGGTACATTAATATATTAATATAGTTTACAACTCAATTTGAATCACTCTATTCTGATATCGTATGCAAAATTTATGACCAAAATACCAACTGCCTATCACAAATCAGCATTCCTAAAACTCGGTTTCCTAGACTGTTCATTGGATTATTTGACCCATCAATTATTATTGGATTCAAAACATATTTATATTGGAGATAATTACATTAATATAATTTTATCTCCAATTTTAATCACATCAATCCGTTATCAAACGAAAAATTCAAGCCTAAAACCGTGACTGTTGGTCTAGTCCAGAATTCGAAAAAACACCTTGTCATGCAGGATGTTACTGAGTGATTTGGAATATAGTTACATAGAATTTTAAAAACATGTTTCTAATGGAGAAATCCCTATGAATTTAATTTCATTTTTATTTGGAATCACTCAAATAGAAAAAGGAACAAAGAAGATATGATCAGAATACTGTTGGTGAGTCTAAATGGACATTGCTCTCTCGCAGGTATAAAATGGATTTTGCTTTGTTAATTTTTCTTTGGATTTGTTTTATAAGTAATTGCTTGTTGTTTTTTTCATAAGTGTTGGGTGAAGAGAAACCAATCATCTCTCTTCTTCCATCATCTCATGTTTTATTGCAGGCAAGTGCTAGGTTTTTGCAGGTCTTTGGAAGAAAAAGGTCAATACATGCACGGGTGACTCTTGAAGACTTTTTCTCAATTTGCAAATGGATTGAGCACATAAAAAAATAGAGAGATTGATGTGAAAACCATACCAATGTTCCATAATTCAATTCCCATTGCTACATTCCAATAATCATTTACCAATTGTTTCCAAAGAGAAACCTCTCAAGAATCCAATTGCATTATGGTAGATTCATTCACCCTCCTCATTTCAAAACCCTAAAAATACATTCATGTTGAGGTCCCGTTTTCCACTGCTTATGTAGTCACCTTAACCATTTTATTTTCCATCACTATTATATCACGAATTCACATATACTTTACACTTCTGAGTTTCATGTTAGGTCTATTTTTCACTATGATTCTTCACAATCATTTATTTTGTACTCGTATTGGATGATGTGGAATTCATTAAGGTCCAACTTCCAATGGTCTTGTCCCATCGAATCCGACACATCATCTGGGATCGATATTAGAGTTTTTTTTAGTGCCCTGGTATCTGCATGAATCAATGGCATATTTCCTTGTTGTTAATCATGGGGATTCATCAATGCCTCTTGATTGACAAACCTTGTAGGTGACTCGACTCCAGCACATCCATTTGTACCTGTCAATATGCACTAAGTTACTTTAGAGCTCACTGTCATCAAAGGTGATTTTCTTCACATTGGTTAATAGCATACATTAATGGCCAGTAATCCAATGATTTCTTTCCATGCTCGACTTCAGCACATTCAGTTGCATGGTAAGAATTGTACCTTGATTTGTAGCAGTTGAAAATTATGTGATCTAATGGTTTCAACAGTGACTTGCAACATAATTTTTTCAGTAGTTTTGCAATTCCTTTCCATTTTCATTCCAGTAGTTGATTTTCAGAATAAGAAGATGGGATTTCTGCTTCTATGGTAGAATTCCTCGTCATCAATTGTCTCAGCAGTTAGTCTTACATACAACCAGTACAACATCATGGATCAAATTTAGCCTCATAAAGTTTCAGCTCTCATATACATATGTCTCATCATCAGATCAGCCTACATAGCTCCAGCATAGACCAGTCCATTCATGTCAACCAAGGCTTCCATGGAGGTAACACTTGAGGTAAAATAACATGAGTGTTTGATTTATTAAAGATTTAGAGAAATGCCATGAAGAACCACTAAGCATTATCCATTTCCATTTTCTATATAGCATTTTATGTCCATCCATTCCCATTATTTCCCACTCAATTCTAACACTTCATCATTCATGCACACCCACTTCAAATTCCTACCCAACATCTCACCAACCCAACTGACCAAGCATGAAAATAATCAAAGGATACCTTATTGTTGTCACACAAGAACCAACAATAGGAAGTCTTGTTCTTGCCATAGAAGAACCAACAGTAAGAAAAGAAGTCGTGTTGCTGCCACACAGGAACCAACAGTAAGAAAATAAGTCTTGTTTCCGCCACACAAGAACCAACATTGAGAAGAAATAAAGCAGTTGCTTGAAGGTTGTTCTTTCCAGATTTGGGAATTTTTATGCATGTGGGAACCACAAATATTCTATGGATGCAATTTGAGGAAATGATGCATGAGGGCATGCTTTGCATTCAGTTTGGGGTAGATGGCTATTTTTAACTTAGCTAAAAATTCATCTCTTCGATTAGGACATGGAAATTATTCAGTTTGGGGGAGAAATGATAGGATACTACACTCAGTGGTATGAAGAAATGAATCCTACATTACATTTTTAGTCATCATTTCTAGCTTATGAATATGTTTCCATAAAAGAAACGTATGATTTCCTTGGCTCATTTTTATCATCCACTAATGCAGACATTGGTTTTAGCCATCTTGAGAATTCTAGTTTTTGCAGCTCCAACTCTATCAGGTTTTCATTTACATATTCAGAATTTGATGTGAGAGTTGGCCCATGGTCATTGGCATCAAAATTACAACAAGCCCGTGAAAATATGAATAAAGGCATTCGATTTTGAAATGGATTATTCAAAGATGTGATCAATGGAATTTGTTGTGCTTAACTATCGGCCTCAACGTTTTATTTTCTTCAGGCCCATATTAGTTTAATATATCATCCCAAGGGTAATAGTGGTTTGTAGTACGACTTGTTGTCAGAAGATTTAAAGGAGATCACTGAATGTAAATTTGTTAGAGAAAATATTTCATAGCATAACACAATAGAGAGTTGACTGTTATTCACAATTGTTTCTTCAAACAGAGCACAATGGAAATCATGTAGAAGCCTTTTTAAGGTCTGATGTGAAGTTTATCTCAGCATCATTAAGGTAATGTTTACTCCCAATATTGGTCTATTGTCAAGAAAATATGTATGTGGAGATGCTATATCTTCAATTTGGGGGAGACAGTGGTTGTTTTCATTCCTTGTCAAGTTCATAGCCAATAATTGTTTGATAATTATTGTGGATGCTCAAAACAACTTTTTCTATCAAGTTCACATTTTGTTTCTCATTTGTCCACATTTTTAATACAAAAGTGCAGAATTTGATTGAAGTATATCTTGAAAATGGTAAGCTTTTTTTTCATGAAATTTGGAGGGAAGAAGCATCATGGTAAGAAGAACAAACTTGGCAAGTTTCAGCTCAATCTAGTGCACGATTTTTTAGAAAACAACCATCATCACCTACAGACAATTTGCATTCTTCTCAAAATCCATGATGTGGGTTTCTCTAATTTTTGGTGTGGAGATGCATTATAACGGTAATTACTTTCTTGCAAAATTTCATCCCAACCCAGTTGTATTTTGTGAAATATTGGTTCAGGAAGTTCAGATGTAACACATTTTTATTCATGCTCATCTACAAAAGTGCAGAAATTGAAATGGGTATATCTCGCAATTGGTAAGTTGGATTCTCGTGATGTTTGGAAAGGAAGTGCATAATACCAAGATGAACAAGCCTGGTAATTTTCATCCCAATCCAATGTACGTTTTTCAAGAAAATGGCCATAATCACCTATAGCCAATTTTCATTTTTCTCAAAATCTGTGATGTGGGTATCTCTGATTTTTGGTGTGTAGGTGAATTGGACTAATATAAACCCACCCGAAAAATTTTAGCCGAACCCAATTTGTCTTTTGGAATAAAATGACTTTGGAATTTTTTTGTTCAAAAGGCTGCAACACCATAAACTATTGCCCTTTTCTCATTCCATGCGGCTGCAACACCGTAAAATATTGTCCTTTTCCCATTTCGTGCAGCTACAACACCATAAAATCTTTCATTTTCCCCATTCTGTGCAGCTGCAACACCGTAAAATATTTCATTTTTCTTGTTCCGTGCAGCTGCAACACCGTAAAATATTGTCATTTTTCTGTTCCATGCGGCTGCAACACCATAAAATATTGCCATTTTTTCGTTCCGTGCGGCTGCAACACCGTAAAATATTGCCATTTTTTTGTTCCGTGCAGCTACAACACCGTAAAATTTTTGTCTCTTTTCCCGTTTTAGGTAGCGGCGACTCCACCAAATTCTCCACTAAATTTAGTGCTCTCTGGGCTGTGACTACACCAAAATATTCACCAAGTGCTTTGCTAAATTTAGCGATCTTTGGGCTACGACTCCGCCAAATTCGCCGCTAAATTTAGTGTTATTTGGGCTACAAATCTGCCAAATTTTCTACTAAATCCTCTGCTAAGCAGCTGTGACTTTGCCAATTTCTGTTAAACTCTCCATTTCTTCTAGCTGCAACTATGCGAATGGTAAAATCAAGGAACAAGTGAATGAACTCTTCTAGTTTGATGTTACACATGTATTCGGTTGCATGTGGACATGCAACAAGTTCAGTTTGGGGGAGATGTTGGGCCCTGGAATTGTCCATTTTTCCATCACTTAGTCACATATATTTCATCCATTTTCTTCCCATTATCATCCATTTATCATTTCATTTTCCATCCATTTGTTGTAACTGTGCGTAAAACAGCATACTACTTCCATTGATGTTTTAAGTGGTTAATAATGATTATTTTCCTTTATCATTGATGAATTGAAGACTATTATGCATAATTTTACTAATGATGGTATGTGGAGTGATTTTTCATGTATAAGATGCTCACAGCCAGCTGTTACAACCTTAACTGAAAATGCATGCCACATAAGAAAACCTTGATTCATGTCTCGATTTGTGGGTAGATGGAACCGAATCTCAAAAATCCGAGACATGGGTTTTGTGCATAACAGCCTCATTTACCTGAATCGTGAGGAAGTTGTAAAACAAAGCCAAGGTTTGTGATATACAAGTGGTTCTTCAAGAAGGTATTTTCTAGATTTACTGTTGTGACCAGTTCCAAAGTTGTTAGCAGTTACGGTCGTGTTTCAGCTGTTACAGATCGCAAGTTGGGGGTTCAATTCCTCATTTCCATAAGATAAATTTACATATAAATATGTAATCAATATCATTAAGAAGGGAGATGAGAAATCAATGTTACGATGTAGGATTTGATCTAGATCTATTGTAATAATTCATTATGATAATACATGTTGGTCGTTTCTTAATTCTGGAGTTGTAGACTTTCATTGTGGGGATCCAGCTCTGCACAGTGAAGGAAGGGCCCTCTTCCCTGAGCAGATGCTGGTAGTGTTGATGGTAGGTGTTTTATTTTGTATATTTTGTTATTTGTTAATTCATGCTTTCATGCATTAGATTGATCATAATTTTTTTTTATTTAGTCCATGCTTTCATTAGATTTATCCTAGTTGTTTTCCTGTTAATTCATCTTGATAGATTGTTGGCCAACTTAGCATTGATTCCAAGTTTATGTATTTATATCTTGTTTCATAAGAATTGATTCTGTTGAAGTGTGATTATATTTACAAGTTGTATTTATGAATAGGTTTTAGGTTTGTTTTCTTTTCAAGAAGTTGTGACCTAGTTTACAAACAGTTTCGATTGCATACCAATAGATGACAATGTCAGGTAGAAATTATTCTTGCATAGATATTGCATGATAGCTTTGAAATAAAAGACTTCCTTGGGTTGATAATTTATGTTTAGCACTCTGTTATAGCTGATTTCACCACTCTAAGTGAATCACACTTTGTATGGCCTTCCCCTGTCCCGCTGCAGACTCCTTAGACCCTATGGACCACTTTTTGTCCTTTGATGTTTCCTTGATCATCCTTAAAAACATATGAAAAATGATATACGTGACTTTTAAACCTATAAGTGCGTATATATGCGGGTTTGACCACTAAAACCGCGTACATCGGGATGTTGTATAAATTCAGGCCTGCAGTAGATTAATTTCACCCACAACAATTAACAATTGATCATGCAAAATTATCAACAATGGAGACTGAATATGGAGCTGTAACACAAAATTATATTAACTGAGTGTACAATAGCCAACCCTATAATAACATAGGCTGCTGAATATATAGAATACATGAGAAAATCGAATGCATAAGGAAGCATCCAAATCTAGCATAAAGCAGGCTTACCCAAAATAGGCAAATCCCCCATAGGTGTAAAAAGATGATCCCAAATCTATCAAGGACCCCACGAATTAGAAAGGGCGCATGGCCAAGCTAAAGAGTGGTCAAATGGCAGCTCATACATGCTTTTTCATGGAGGAAAGAGTGGAGGAGGAAGATGCAACAAAGCTGATTCACCTCACCTAGTCTTGCTTTCCTATGTGCCTTAAAACACTGAAAAAGCAGGCAATAAAGCAGAAAAAGCATAAGGGCACCTAGGAGGCCAGGAATAAAGAAGATTTGATTCCTAAGGCTTTCCCAAGTGCTCCATGATTCAATAATGGCAAGTCNGGAGAAGGCTTGGTTCATAGCTCCTTTTAGGGAAGCAATCTCAGCCTGTGAGCTTCCTTGGGGCTGCTGCATATATATCTCCTCAGTGAGATCACCATTTAGAAAGGCACACTTTACATCCATGTG